>WURT03212783.1:0-26957 GCA_009936505.3 Holothuria glaberrima
AGAAAACAAAGATATACATTACAGATTTGCTCTAATGTGGCTCTGATAGGACATTATAGACTTGCTCCAAGTCATCTAATGTCATTGCAATAAATAGCCATATCTCTAGAACAGAACAAGCTACAAGAAAGCTGTTTACTGGTACTTGTATATAATTTGTTGCTTTATCATATTTACCTACTTAGAAAGCAATATTTCTTTTTCCTTTAAGTCGTGAGAACTTCGTCTTGAAGTTGTGACTTTTATTTGTTTTTCTATCAAGTTTGAAATGCAAATTTGCTCCAGATCTAAGTTGAAGCAGATTGCTAATAACAGGTGGACAAATTTGTGACTTTACTTCTACCTGTGCAATGAGGCATATGACTTAATTTATGCTGGGTCCAAACGACTTGTGACTTGACTTTGGAAAATATGTGACTTGACTTGTGACTTGAATTGATTCGACTTGTGCTGAAAAAAACTTACCACTTAATTTGACTTGCAAAAAATGACTTGTGACTTGACTTGGAAAATTTGTGACTTGAATTGATTTGACTTGTGCTGAAACAAAAGACTTACCACTTAACTTTGACTTGCAAAAAATGACTTGTGACTTGACATGGACTTGCAAAATATGACCTGTTTTCATCTCTGCCGTGGAGTAGCCAGACACTAGGAAGGGGTGGGTGGGGGAAGGGTTACAAATTGCCTTGGAGGGATTAATGGTGCAAACCGTAAATTTGGGCAATTACACTATATTCTTTTACCTGAGCTGGATGGGCGACGAAGGGAGCATAGAATCTAAAAGGGATGGGTGTTCATTCTGTCCCCATCTGGCTACACCCTTGCACATAGTTGCTGGAGTAAGAAATTGTTAAAGAGAAAGCCAAACTTTTTGCCAAGAAAAAAATCAAATATCTGGTCAAAATCAAACAGTAACAAACCCTTGCAAGAACTTTGTGTTATTTTAAACTAATACACCTCTTGTTTAAAGGGACTTATTGAGTTGATATCGGTTATTTTGTGACAAGTCAAAGGAAATCATTCCATAAGAATGTTTCTAATTAGCCTCATTACTCACGTTTCACTTCCTATAGTTACTGAAAATGTGAAGAATTGTAGATTTTGCGGACAGGTTTTCCATATGATTCATACATAAATGTTAAAAAAGTGTCTGGTCACAAATTTGTAATAAATAATTTTAATCATTAATTGCACTATCATTGCCATTTCAGTTGTGTGTCAGATGTGAAGAATCTCTTAGTTTGACCATTTACCATCAAGACATGGGTAAATCTCAACAGGTGTGAAAAAATATATGAATTTGGTTAACCAACTCAATAAGCCCCTTTAATATTTCAGACATGCAGTTTTACAAAACAGTCCAGCACGAGTTCACTTTTCGTCGCATATGGGGGAACCACCAGGCTTTACGGGTGCCATGACTGTTGTGGTAGGTGGTATTTTAAATTCAACGGGGCCGAGTGCAGCGATCCCCAGGTTATCGACGGCACGGTGTACATGGCTAACTACAACGGGGCAGACTTACATCGTTACCGAAAAATATCAGGTGAAAGAAGAAATTTGATCTTCCAAATAATTTTATGAACGAAGACAGAATAACCTAATTATCTCATCTACTTACAGGTTAGATTAGTCCGGGATAAGCTCCAAGCTTAACCTTGCATTTTGAAATATATGTTTTTCAACGTATTCTGGTTAATTTTTAGGTGCTGATTCCAAATCCGGTGGGTGCCACTTCGTAACTATTGAGCATTTTTGCTGAAATGCAAAAGTTCAAAATTGCCGCCAAAGTGTACTGACTGTTTGATAGGTATTTCCTAGCAAATCAGTCTGAAAATATTCAACCAAATCGTACTTGGAAGCGCAGAGTACGTCATGCAAGTAGAAAGAATATTTCCTAGTAATTATTCAGTGGTCTGATTAAGTTCTGATATGTGACATTGTAGCGTGTACATCGCCTTACCATCGATGCCCCAATATCCACTTTTCTTCTCTGAGAAAATTTGCTCTAGGGGGTTAATTTACACAAGTAATGACCATAGTTCGTGGACGGGGGCACATGCACCCCCAGGACTAAACTTCTTTGGTATTTTGTATTCCCTTTGACTAGAAGATTATGAAAAATAATGTTAACAGCAAATATTTCGGTTCCCAAGATGCACTACAAGCGGATTTTGTATCAACCCGAAATTTCACCTGTAGCTTCATTTTTGGAGTATAGGGGTAACAAAGTGTGTCATCATGCATGGGTATCTTGTGAGATGGGCACCACCTGTTTGTCGTCATGTTGTAGCGCAAGGTGCCCTTTATCAACTCACGGAATGTATTTCAGAATTTTGGTAACTTATTGACGTCATTGAAAGGTCAAAGGTCATGTCATAACTCCTGAAGTGAAAATAGTGTTTAATGTGATATTGTAGTGGTTTTCCCAGTAAAAAAAAATAGGCCATCTGCCAGTCGCACCTCACAGGCATTCCCACAACTCTCCGACCCAAGATTTTTTTGGAAATCTGATGGTCCCCTGAACACGAAGTCATGTGGTAACAGTAAATATTTTGAGTTCCACTCATTCAAAAGGGCTGCCAAAAACATAATGACGGAATAATTATGAATATTTTGTATTGAATAATGATAAAGAAAATATTCTTAAAACATTTTAGGGAGGCATCGACTCTTAAAATTTGGTCATATTTTAAACACAAAAATTTCAAACTTAATTTTCGAGACTATTTTGGCTAGATTCAGGTTAACCACGACGGCGGAAAAACGAAATGGCCGCCAGTATAACAATCATACCGTAATGAATAAAAAATAATATGAGAAATGATTATTAAAAATACTTTTGGACACAGTTGCCCTTAACATCTGGCCATATTTTATGTCAAATAATGAAAAATTATTTTTCAAAATATGTTTTTGGATTTCAGGTCAACCAAGATGGCGGAAAAAGCAAAATGGCCGCCAATGCAATAATTATGTCGATATATTTTAATAATATGAAAAATATTCATTAAAAATACTTTTGACACAGGTAAACCTAATATTTGTCCATATTCTGTTGTAAATATCCAAAAAGTATTTTTCTGGACATTTCTTGGAGGATCTGGATCAACCAAGATAGCGGAAATAGCAAATAGCAATATGGCCACTAATGTTAAAATTTAAATTTATTGTAAAAATAGGGAAAATAATCCTTAAAAGAAATATTAATGGCAGTTGCTCTTTCTATTTGGCCACATTTTTAGTCAAGTAAGTCAAATGTATTTTTTAGAACATTTTTGTTGAAATTCCAGTCAACCAAGATTGCGGAAGAAGTAAAATGGCCGCCAGTAGTACAATTACAATATTTTAAAATAATAAGGAACGTATTCCTTGAGAAATATAATTAACACATTTAAATCTAAAATCTGACCATAATCTGTAATAGGTATTCAGACAGGAAATGTTTACAGGTTCCAGGTCAACCAAGATAGAGGAAAAAATGGTCACCAATGGTATAATTACAATAGAGCATAATAATAAGAATAATAATCCTTAAAGAAAATTTTTGCTAGACAAGTTGCTAATCAGACCCCATGATAAATGCTGAGGACTCGGTTAAGGTGGGCAGGAGTAGATGGTTGAGTCCGATCACCAGTGGTCTGACTGGTTTCATGAAAGAAGGTTGCTAAAATCTTGAAGCTAAAACCAACGGTTAGTGTTGACTCTTTATTGATGATTAAAGAAATCATAAAGGTTATGTATGTGAGAAACATTTGTAGTATTCACATTAAACCTGGGGGATGTAATTGCAAGAGTGGCGTCAGGTTGGGTTAGAGGGGCAATGCCCCCCTCCTTGGGGAAGGCCTCCCCTGTCAGGGAGTTTTCTAGTTCTCGTAAGGGGCCCTTCATGATTTCTATAAAGTATGTTATCAGAATATGCTCGAAGGCTACAGTAGCCCCAACGGTTTACATGATTTTGCTCTCAAGGAACAAAGATTTTCGAATAAAACCCCTACATTTTCCAACATTCTACTGTAAAAATCCATTTTTTCGAATTTTCCTCAATGGAAATCCCACTTTCTCATAGTTTTTAAGATCCAACGTTCACGTCGCTATACACGTGAGCCGAAAATATTTTGCTTTCGCAATCCTCCCAGTCATCCCTTTGACGGGGCCTTAGTCCCCCCCCCCCGACCCCCCACCCACCAGTTGCTGACCTGTCGTCGGGCAAATTCTGGTGATAACCCTGATCTACTGACACCCTTAACTGAATACATGAGAAAAATTACAAATGGACAGGAATGTTTTAAGAATCTCTGAACTTGAAATGATTTCCGCTCAGGACATGAATGGACATGAAAGGACTACCACCAAAGTTGAGCAGCGTATCGCCAGTATTAGTTACATTCATCCCACATCGCGCATGTTCAACTGTGAAATGGAAGCTCTATTTTAATCCATGGCGGGAATGAGAACCTGCATGGGCCTGGACATAAGTTTCATCCTTGAAATTATGTGTTTGCTTAAACCACCAATGTCACAAATCAGTTGGTCAAGTGTAAATAGAATCCTCCTAGCTATGGGAGGATCACATTAAGCCTACACCTACGTACATCGCCTATGTGCATTACATTTCATAACAGTCTCTGAATGTCATTATTCAGAAATGATCAGGGGGAATACAGGGCTTTTATACCCCATGAGATCAAATGAGATCCACTCCTTACTAAACCGTGCTCTTTAACACTAGCCTCATATTGCAAAAATTAAAAATCACCCTTGATGCAGAAATGGCTACATGTGTTAAACTGACCATATGTTAATTAATCACCCAGAGGAAAGTGGACTTTTGCGGCATCCGTGGCAAGGCGATGTACACGTTTTAAGAACACATACACCAAACCAGACCGACAAATAACTGATGGAAATAATACCCTGTGTACTCCTTAGTATAATTTGACTGAGATTTGTAGAATTTGCTTCAACTAAAGAGGAGATATACGTCAAACAGTAGATTTGGCAGCCATTTTGGAAATTTTGCATTCAGTCAAAAATGCTCAATAGTTATGAACTGGCACCCACCGGATTTTGAATCAGCACCTAAAAATTGACCAGCAACCGTTGAAAAACATATACGTCAAAATGCCATGTTGTGTCTCTTGTAGCCTGGACTAGATGTTATGTAGACCTATAGGAAGATGAGATATACTTCATCAGTCTAACATAAGAAATGTGACGCTGTGTGTGCCGGAGTGTCGGAGTATGTGTGAGATGTTTGTGTGAGCAAAAGTGTATCACAAAGGTTTAATAAGTCTGATCGAGTTCAAACTTGGTGGGTAGATAAGTGATCATGCAAATTTTGCACGCACAATTGATGACGTCATATGTCAAAGTTCAGAGCTCAAAAGTGAAATTAGCTGTACCTTGGTTTAATCATTATTTGCCTAGCAGTTTGTTTGGAAAAGTTATGAATTCACATAATATGCAGAGAACGAACAAATTTTCAAAACAGTGCCTTTTGGTTGGTATGGATTGATGCCAAAGGTCAATTGACTTTAGCAATGTGAAAAGTGTGCCACGAATTCTAAATGTAAAGTCCAATCAAGTACAAACTTCATGATTGCTACCTGACCATGAAAACTTATGCATGTGTAATTCATTAAATTAGTTAGAGGTCATATATGTCAAAGGTTGACAAACCTATCATTGGTTTCATTCTAGCCTTACTCATCTGCTTGTTAATATATGGAAAATTTTCCTACAAATGTAGTAGGGATATTGACGAAGATGAGATTTGCTACTCCGTAGATTGCCTCGATCCCTGTCATTTGGAAACAGCTCCCTTTGATCACATGCAAAAAAGACCACGTCAAACCACCCTGAGTAGTTTTGGGTGATTTCATGCTTTGCAAGTGCCTCTCTGCTTTAAGAGTATGGCCCAGGGGGCAGAAAATTATGTTGTCGGTGGCAGATTTAACAGAGGACGTTGTGGACCCCGTGAGGTCAGAGGGCGCCCTTTCCACCATACTGACCCTACATGAAAAGACACAATTCTGTAAAAAGGGTTTTGGTTCAGAGTGCAAATTCCTATAATCTAGGGTGTTTGGGATGCCAAACTTTCTAGGCTGACGATCAGCTCCAAGCACGGTAAAGCTGACGTCAGAGGTAGTCGGCTTCTTGCTCCCTCTTTAAGAGAGGCAGCTAGTAACACAAATAATGGACCCGTCACTTCAAAACCCACAACTTACCAACAAAATTGACAACATTATTTCACAAAAACTGTAATAAAGTGAACAACAACCTGGCGCAAAACTGAAAAGATAATGACATTCATGTTTGACTTGAAGAAACTTAGAAATATCATTTTTAGGGAGATTCTATTTGTTTCAGCTTACCACTTTGAAAAACACTTCAACGGACTGGTGGTAGCTTTCATGGTGGTAGCCTTTATGGTGGTAGCCATGCAAAGATACTCGCTACATGGGCTAACTACTTAAAGGTGTATGCTTAAAAATGATTTTTTTTTATGTCCCTATCAAAAATGTTTGCTCTTCACCTAGCTTACGTCGTAAAAACACCCCTAATTTCCTTTTTTGTATTTTTGTTCTTGTTTCATGGACCCAGGAATCTGTGACGGATTGTCTGCCGGGTCAATCGATGTCACCATCAATGCAGGCCCATGTTCCGGGTTTGGTACCTTTGATCTGAAGACTGGTTGGAACGCTGTCTCTCGGATCCTCATTGAAGAATGGCCCTCTTCTCCTTACTGAACGTCTTAGTTGGCCATATATGTTGTGCTTAGCAAGTGATTAAACAAGTTGTGTTTAGCAAGTTCATATACACCTCTAGTAAGCAAAAAAAAAAAAAAAAAATTGCTAACGACACACATATTCAACATAGAGTGAAGTCACGTTTAAGTCCCCTTACACTCTATAAACACCTCAGTGGCCTGGAACCTGGGAAGGAGGGGAAAAAGGGGAACAAGAGGCAAAAATTGCCACATATGTTGGAATAGTACATGACAAAACTTGGGTTTAAGTGGACCTAAAGTCGAGAATTACAAGAATACCCATTTTAGAGGTTGGAAATAACTTTCATTCATCCAACTAAAATTCTCATAGCTTACTCCGTTGCTGGGATAATAAAATGTTGAGATGTTTTCACTTAAACGTCATAAGCAGTCGTCCCAAACTTATTCTGAAACAATAGCTAAATGTCACAAATTTCTTCCAAGTATCTTTCATGATATTTTAGGACATAAACATTGCATATTCAAGGTAAACCAAGCAGTTGCTCCTCGTAAATTTACAATTGAGTGAGAAAAATACTGTCACATGATTCTCAAGAGCCATTCAGGAAATAGGATAGTCTACTATACAAATCTTTATTGGGGTGACTGCAAAAATCAGAAAAAGGGGAGACGAAGCCCCTTTCTGGATCCGCCTTTAGAAGTAACAAATATGAAAATCGTAGTTTTGTCCTTCATTTTGACCTTTTCTATTCTGCTGTAGTTATTTATTCTTTGAAATTGGTATGTGAGCTATGTTAGAGAAATTGTAGTGGAAATTGATGCACAGAGGATGGCACTCTAAAGAAATGACACAAGGCCTTCTCTTAAAAGTTAGGTCTTCAAGTTTAGCACTGGTTTTATATTATTTATGAATATATGTAGCTGCTGTATAAGATGGAATTGCCGCACACTCAGGGGAGACCCCCGTGCTGACTCATATGAGCTGCTGGTGGCCCTCCTGGACTTTCAAAGCCCTTTGTCTGCAGCTTTACAAGGCTACCTTCGGAGGGTCATTTCAGACCATCTATACGAGGCATTTTAAGCCAAGTTTCCTAAGAATAGCCCTGTTGAACTAGGCCCGAGCCAGACAAGCTACCGAAGGGAGAGACAACTTCCAGGGGGCGATTTTCTAGGGGGTTGAGGTATACTCAAATGCATGAAGGCAATGGTAATCTTTAAATTTCTGAGGGGCATTTATTTCTAGGAGGGCGCCCCCGATACCTTGGCTTGCCCTCAACATCCCCCTCCTGACCGAAATGTATATGTCGCCACCATCTCCTGCTTTTACATAGATCTATACGCATTACACTAACTCAGAGATGTGACGATATATTATCTTCTTTATGATACATATTCGAATATTATTAAATGAAAATAACATGAGCCTTTGTATATATCCTGTACCTTTATGCCTTACATTGATTTTACGCACAACACCCCCTCAGTTGTACGTCAATTGATTCCGTTCTTTATGCTACAGGATGAAGTTCATTATTCAAGGATAAATACTGTCAAACTTATGAAAGTGAAAATAATTGTCTGCTCTTTCTTTAGTTATTGTTCATTTATTGTGTAAACCGTTTAATATCTTAAACTGTTCTAAGTGCATAGACACGAAGGACTAGAAATACTTTCTGACTTCCAAAAGTTACAGTTGATTTTTTCCCATTTTATTGGTACACCTTCATGATAACGTGGGTACAAGCCGAAGAAACAGCAGCACGCTGAATGGGACGAAAGTTTCTTTTGTTCAGCTTACTGCTATAGGAAAAACTTAGTAGGGGCGTAGCTCCGTGTGACAGGCAGGCTAGGGTAGCACGGGTGGGGTATTGATTCTACGTGAGACTTCTTGGTGTAAAACTACATTTCTTAGCAACTAGACTGTCATACCTGTAGAGAATTTGTCCTTATGCAGTTTGCACTAATGCCAATGAAGCGTGATATAGGGAGGTAATAATTAGGTCCTTAATTCAGCCATTTAAATACAGGGAGAATGACGTCAAGCGATATGGACTGAAGCCACTTAAATGGCTCTCTGAACGGGACAACAAAGTAACGACGCGTAATACACGAGCATGTCTTATCCTGCCCTCAAGTTATTTAGAGGAGGAACTACGGGTTTCAAGTTAGAAGTATAACAACTCCTTTTCTTTCGCAAAATGGATGAAATGACGAAGACGAATGCACACAAGTACGTACGGAGACCAGTACTGTACAGAAAAAATAAGGTAGGAGCTACTGACTCCTAAACCAATAATTCAGGCGCCATCATTTTCAACTGGTTTACAAGTTACAAACCTTTCAGTATCGGACTTGCTTTAGTCGATTTAAGTTACGCAAGCCCTTGAGGGGAATATAGTTACAGAAACCCCCAGAAGAAGTAGTAGACACCACATCAGTGATCAGTTCTGAGTTAGAACAAAGTGGGAAGGTATGAGATCATATGGCACATACCACACATACTGGATTTCCATTTTTGTTGGCATGCTGCTTCGTGCAGTCATACACCTTGTCATGAAAGTATCGACTGCTTGAGCATGATTATATTTGTATGCGTGCATTTTGTACTGTAGAATAGGCGCCTATGTATAGTCAAACTTTTAAGAGCATTTGGCGCCTTAGTGAAATCATTTGGTCGCATTTGTGAAATTTTGGGCGCATTTTGTTTGGGTTAATTCGGGTCATTTTATTAGACACAGCAAGAAGTAAATGTTGGAAGGGAAACTTCAAACTGATAATTACTAGAGGACAGATACATAGTTTCCACGACCTTGCCCTAATTGATATCTGTTTTTCGTTTTTTTTTTTTTCAAAACTAGACAGATATAAAACTAGTGGTAAAAACGAACCTGACAACTGTCCTTTTGCGTGGTTATAAGCCAGTTCAGAGTTTTAACTGCGCATTTGCAGTCTCTTCAGGTCATAGGTCACAGGGGTATAGAACGCAATCATAATCTTTTTTACATTTTCTATATTTGAATCTGTTTTATGTGTTTTTTCATGTGTTTTTAAGTGTCTTATTTGTTTTACGAAATGAAATGATACCAATATCCTTACATGGTTAATAAAGATCCTTATACCTTATATCCTATATCTTATATATCTATCTTATACAGGTCGCTCGCTGTGCATAGGTTTGTGCATTGTGTGCTATGCATTGCTATAGTAGCGTTTACTCATTGGAAGACGCATACCATTATAACCTTTGACCTTTAGAACCAAACGGTAACTCTGACTTTCACGCTGTCTTATTTAGTCTTGCGCCCTCTGTTTCTTACTTTTTTTCGAACTGCTGAAAACATACAGTGCATAATGGTGACTGTACAAAAAATACTTGATCGATTGTAAGGCCTAGAATTTTGTCGAAGTCATTTGCTTTGTTTCTTTAGTTTGGCCTACAGGTTGAGTTCTAATCGATTAATCTCATTGAGTTGTGGGTTGGTGACCCACCTGCATACATAACAAACTCTTCTGAAGGCTTCTTTTAATAGTGTACTTCATATCGCGAACTACAACTTCGTCGCAACAAAATGGCGGTTTTCTCAAGTTGTTTTTTCGTAACAGTTATCTCCATTTCCGTAATTTCATCGGGAGAAGCAGGACAGGTATAAAAAATTGTTCAATGTATTTCTAATTCAACATTACATTTAACAACTTTAGTTTTCTTCCAATTACATAATTAACCATAGCTCAATCAACTTACCTTTCAACAAAACCCGAGACTACATACATGCCATATTCAAATTTGGAAAGAATTTTGAAAGTACGTGGTCACTGAGAGGAATCTTGTCACATATTTGACTAGATTATGTCAAATTTTAGTCAAGATTGACTTAAATCTAGTCAAATATTTTACAAGGTACTGATTCACACCCGAATTAAATAGATGATTGTTATAAGGTGTTGTGATTGTTTCACTCGTTCCATTGTACTGTGTGATTACAAAAAGGCTTTTGTAATAAGGTTATGAAAAGACACATCAAGGAGGACGGGGTTGTTGCCCTGGATCTTTCCGAAACTGGTAAACAAACATAACGCTAATTTGACCTGAGAGTAAATTAGCCCGTAGCTAAATATCGGTACTGAAGGGGGTGCTGCCAGTAGGGGCTAAATACATTTTAGGAGGATAAACTAAAATGCAAAGAGGCAATAGTTCTTTTGAATTTATCACGGGGTAGAACTTTTCGAAGGGGCGAAGCACCCCTTCCCCCTCCTAGGCTACGATCTTGGCTATTGCTCTAAATATGAACATTTCTTGCCATAAAATCAATATTTGTCTTTGGCTTGGGGCGAGGCCTCTACCCCAGACCCCATTCTCACTACTACTATAGTGGCTTTTAAACTATTGCTCCGTGTTTTAATCTTAAAAACTCGAATAAAATTGGACACGTTGAAAAATGCAGCTTTCAAAGATTTTCTTCGCAACAAAAAAAATTCGGAATATGGTACGAATCAAAAACAACGTGTTAGTGTTATGCCTGTTTACGCATGTTTAGACATGTCCTCGGTTTACAAACTGTGCACTGCAACCCACTGAATTCCTTAAAAGTCAAAGCAAAATCAGGCATACAAAATGCAGGGCTGTAACTGAGTCTCTGCCTATAATCCTATTCACGGCCAATTCCGATTCCAGTGGCCATCGTTCTGGGCCAGATTTCGAGTCCAGTACCCTCCGATTTCGAGCCAAGCCTGATTCCAGGTTTTCCAGTTCCGGGTCAATTCCGATTCCGGTCATTTGACAATGTAGCGACTCATACAAAGGCTTTTTGTCATAGACGTACGGGACTCTTCCAATGGGGGGGGGCAGAAAATTGTTGCCCGAATCTCAAAAAGTTGCCCAAAGTCAAGGACGTGGATCCATCTCCAAAGACGGAGGGTGAATTTCACCATACGGGAATCGCCGTCCTGGGGAGGGGTCTAAAGGGAGGGGTGTCCCCTTCCCCTTTGGAAAATTTTTACTCACGTAAGGTGGGATAGATGCAAAATGGTGCTAAATTTATTGCTAAATTCGAGACTACTTTTCTAGGAAATCTTTTCATCTTGCTTGTTTAAGTGATTTTTTTACTCAGTTTTTGGGGTAAATGAACACTAAATTGTTAGACTACATATATCATTACAAGTTTACCCATATCTTATGAAATTTGGATATGGAAGTGATTAGGACTGTGCATGTCAGAACCTTTTTGAAAGTCTGATAGAGGTGATACTGGCAAATAACTACTCGAGCGCGAGGCGCGCGAAAATTTTTGCCCTTTTTTCGGGAATTCGATCAAAAATTCGGGAACTC
The DNA here is from genome assembly GCA_009936505.3 of Holothuria glaberrima. Taxonomy (NCBI): domain Eukaryota; kingdom Metazoa; phylum Echinodermata; class Holothuroidea; order Aspidochirotida; family Holothuriidae; genus Holothuria; species Holothuria glaberrima. The sequence goes on from WURT03212783.1 coordinate 12,063, forward strand.
AGTAGACATTTGGGCAATCTTTTCACTTTTTCTTCACCTCTGCCGAAATTCCACATATTCTGTGCCCGAATTTTGGTCATTTTTTGCCCGAATTTTTTACCTCAGAAAAATGTTTTTTTGGGGGGGGGGGACAGTCTACCCCCTTCCCCCGCCTCGTATGCTTATGCTTTTTGCACTATTTTCATTTACACTCTGAAATCACCCTGGTTAAATTTAATCATAGGGGTCAATAGTTTTCCATTCATTTCCTGGTTGGAAGTGAACACGAAATCCCGGTCAGAGAAACATTTTCTGGTTAAAGTAACTACTCTTTAAAACATCGTGGTCAACATTTGACATTTTCTTTATGGAATTCGAACAGGATCTCCTGGTATATTTAACCAGGAAATATATGGAAAACTATTGACCCCTATCCTGGTTAGATTTCACCAGGATGCTTTTAGAATGTACAATAACTGAAAACAGGTACTTTTCAGGAGTTAATTTCACATTCTGGCTGACTCTGTAATTTAGTCGTTCTCATTTAGTGTTATCGACTGGAATCAGCTCCGAGTTCGAGTTCATTTGAGCCCATTCCGGGCCAATTCCAATCCCGTGACCTCACATTCCGGGCCAATTCCGAGTCCAGCGAAAAACGGACTCGAGTCCGGAATAGAGACTCGGATGTTACAGCCCTGCAAAAATGCACACAATTTGTCCTTTCGCCACGTAAAAGAATTAAACCCAAATCAGAAATTTCCATTTGACTTAGCATTGCCACATTAAAAGTGTAATAAAATATCAGGAGAAATTCAATAGCACTCTATAATCCTACAATCGATATGCAACCAAAGTTTGTTACGTAACTTTTCGTGTCATATTTACATTTTATAACAGTCATGTGTTGGTCCCAGGGGTCCCCTTGGTCCTCAGGGAGATGCCGGGGACGTCGGGTCGGGAACGGACGATGCATGGTACGACGTTACGCCAAACCGCAATTGGAAAGAGTGTGTATGGAACTCTGCAAGTTCAACAGACAATGGTGTTGTTTACGTAAGAATTTGTTCACTAGCCCTTTTGTTTTGATAAAGCAATGTTTTACCAGATGGCAATACTGACCAGCTATAAAAGACGTCTCCCTTGTTATGAAAAATCCTTACAGGGAAATCGCAGTCCCCTCCCCCAATTTGAATTAATGTAGGCCCTACCCCGTCATCCTAATTCAGGGCTGGCTCCTATCAATCATGTGACAAATATACTTAGCCTATTTGTTAAATTCATGCAGAATGACTCCGTGCTTTACCTTCAAGATTCAATGTTTTATAACGAAAGATACTTGTGGGCGAAATAAGAGGAGATTTGTAAGATTTGCCCGATTTTTGAAAATAATCTTGGAGCGACTGCTTTCTCCCTTTAATTTCTAAATTGGTGCAACAGAGGGATTTCATTTGACGTCACGCGAGTGGGGTTACCAGACACTGAAAGGCAAACCACACACGCGGTAAGCGTATTTACAGCACCAAAGATACTTCTGTGACGCAATGGACACTATACCCTTCAAAAACAAATAGACGCGCAATCTTGCCCTTCAGAACCAAAGAGACGCGATCACGTGACGTTGGTGAAACCCCCTCTATAGCCTGTAAAACGCCCATGTTTTACTCATGTTGGTTGATGCTGCTACATATCTGATACCCACATACTCCAGCATTGTCGGCCTTATGGAGCTAAGACTGAGGTTCTCTAGTAGTCCAAGACTTCGTGAACTGGACAGCTAACGAAAGGTACCTAAAAATAGTAAATGGAGTATTGTCAGGAGAAGGGTGGGTCTCGGATTAAACTCCAGGATCACGAGTTATCTGACAAATGTGTTTCTCGCGATATAAATTAGCATACCGCCATCCATGCATGTATAGCTTTTTGACAATACATTTTGTTCAATGGCTAATCTAGCGCGGTGTTATTATTAGTGTTGTACCAATATGGCAAGTAGCCGATATTATGGATGCCGATATTATCGATACCGAAATTACAGTTCTCGATATCGGTATCGATCAGATACGGATATCAAGGAAAGTTAGGCAATATGTAGCATTCACAAGGTTCCTGTTTTTGTACCCCTGCAAACACGTCTTTTTTAGGAGTCAAAAGGAGAACTTACAGTCAAGCATACATAAATAATGTAACATTTTTATGAAGTATAGGATGAAAAATATTGTTAAGGCAGTATTTGATGGTACTTTAGGCTAATTTTACCGATAACATTCAGAACGAAAATGGGTAGGCTAATATCGGCCGATACCGATACTGCATACCGATGATAGGTCCAAAACTAGTAATTATGATATCTTGCTGGCTAAGTCAATACCGTTGAAAGAGTGGCTCAGCTGAAGGTGACGTCCAGGGATGTCTTAACAACATTATACGCCCCGGAAAAGCAATGCACTAGGGCCCTTAATAACACAACCACTCAAAGATATTAAAACGTAGATTTAGCATGGGACCCATACACTCAAGGGATCCGGGTAACTACCCAGCGTGCACATACTGTACCGGTAAGACAAACCTAGTGACGTTGTGACTACAAAATCTACGAAAACAAACTTATGAAAAACTTAAGAAAAAAAAACATAAATTTATCATACGTACCATTACGACTTATCATGTAAGAAATGATAAAAAAGAAAAAAAAACGATCATTTTACAACTAAAACTGATTATTTTAACTAACGTGCTTTAACATGATTTCAGACATGCAGTTTTACAAAGGAATCGAGTACGAGTTCACTTTTCGTTGCTTATGGAGGAACCACCAGGCTGTACGGGTGTCATGGGTGTTGCGGTAGATGGTACTTTAAATTCAACGGGGCTGAGTGCAGCAACCCACAAGTTATCGACGGAACGGTGTACATGGCTCACTACAGCGGGGCAGATTTGCACCGATACAGGAAAATATCAGGTGCTAAAGAAATTTTGATTTTCTGGATAATAATAATGATGATGATGATGATGATGATGATGATGATGATGATGATGATGATGATGATGATGATGATGATGACGGTGACGATGACGATGACGATGACGATGACGATGACGATGACGATGACGATGACGATGACGATGACGATGACGATGACGACGACGACGATGATGGTGATATATATATATATATATAATATTTATAGAATTACATGTTTGTATGAAGGCAATTGTGATTGTCTTAATAATAATAAAAGGCGTGCATTAAAAAAGAGCATGCAAAGCCATTGTCGGAAATGGGGTTTTGCGTGGCCAATCGGGGTATTGCAAACTGCCCGTGTATACACTCACAACTATCAGTAAAAGTATTTATGGTCATTTAACAAATATTGATGTGGGGAAATGAGTTCGATCTCCTCGACGAAATTTCTAACATCATGTCCCTACCCCTACCCCAGTACCCTATTCCATAATAGCTGCACTGTGCGCGCACCCTTCTATTTTGCACTTAGCAGGTCTCAGTAAAACTGGCAGAAATAACGTCTTAAATAGATGGGGTCAAGGAATTGACATATGTGAGACAAAGTGATCTTTCAGCGAACACGATCTATCAAAAAGAGATGTTTGCAAAATTTTAAAAAATCCAAGAACCTGCTTTCACTAAACATTCGTCTGAAGGATAATTTTCAGTTTATTTCGACTTATCAATTTTGAATCACATTTCTATTTCATCTGTATCTGTGGCGATGGAGTGTTGTAATTTCTTTTTATCTCGTCCAGGTGTTTGTGACGGGTTGTCATCCGGGTCAATCGATGTCACCATTAATGCAGGCCCATGCTCCGGTTATGGTACCTTTGACCTCTACACTGGTTGGAACGCCGTCTCAAGAATCCTCATTGAAGAATGGCCAGCCTCTCCGTACTAGATGTCATCCTATTTTGTCCATTACGTCACATGGCAAGTGACCAATATCTTATCTGAACGGGGAGTGTTTAAGATTTTGTAGTCGTATGCAATATTAATTATTAGGCCTATACATAACTCATAGCAAAACGAAAGTCTTTCGTAATGTTTAGTCGTAGGAATGAGGCATATTAAAAACAATTTAACGAATGATATTGTACCTCTTTTCCGAGTAAAGTTGCAAGATATTCCATATCAACGTTTTAGGGATGGGCCAATAGCTGACTCACAAATGACGTGCGGTCACAGGGACTGGGGTTTGCAGTCGTCGCGGTAAAAACCATTTAAAATTTCTCTGCGCAAACAGAGGTAGATGCATGGGGTTAATTAAGCCTCTTTGTCGAACTCCAAGCCTAGTGGATTAATTAAGCCTCTTTGTCAAACTCTATGCCAAGTGTATTCGTAGGGGAAGGGGTGTCCCCTCCCCTTTGAATTTCTTTTTTAAAAATTAGGCGTCCTTACATGCAATCTGGTGTCACATATGCTTACTTTGAAGAAAAATTTTCTGTTGAAACATATACATATTTCTGGCACTAAAACAAATCGGCATCAGTAAGGGGGCCATGACACACTTTCCCCTAAATACTTTTCTGAACAAAAGTATTCTAATATGAGCAAGCCCATAGCCGGGACAGCAGGGGGGGGGGGCGAATTCCACTCAAAAATTTGTCTCCTCCTAGAAGATAAAAACGCATTTTAGTATATCTCACCCCCTGAAAAATATTTCATCTCCTGGATGCTTTTTCACCCCCTTCAGTACCTTGTCTGAATATGTGAGTGATGTTTACAAAATGTTGAGTAATCTGCTTCTGTAAAGGCCTGTGAACACGTGAGCAAAATAGTTGTTTTACTCAATAATGATTAAGATAGCTTATTGCCCCTTAAATGGTGATGTTGTGTTTGCCTGAAAGTACATATGATCAAACAAAATATTGAGATTGTAATTAATAGTTTATGAATAGTGCCTTAAAATCAAAATTTGTTTTGATTTAAATTTTGATTTAAGTTAAATTGGAAGTAAAGTATTTCCTGAAAGAACGAGTAGCCAACGACATTTACTTAGCGAAAACATGAACTCATCACTGAGAAAATCTTTCTTGATCCTCCAGATGTAATTAAATTAGGGGTCGCCAGAGGGAACAAAATTTAGAGAGTTGTGCCAAAGCCATGCAATCTAATGTATATAGTTGTACTTTGTGTGTATAGGCCATTTTAGGCCATTTTTTGTATAGGCCAAGATTCGTCAATAGCTAAATCTAATCTTAGGCATCATATAACGAAAAGTTTCTTTCGTAAATGATTTTGAAATTTACAACATTGTAGGCTATTTATTTATTTAGTTATATATTGCACTTCGTGAGCAAGCTTAACCGAGGTTTCAGAAAACTGCCCTTTCGTGAAGCAGATGTATAGTTTAACCCCGTTTCACATCCAGTCGAGCACCGTATACAGTGCGATTTTGTGGATCAGTGTATACAATAGCGCAATATGCCCTTCTTAAACACACATTAATAATTTTCACTCTATTTTGGGGGAAAACATGAAAAATGTTAACACTTGCCCAGCTACTCAAAGGTCAAACATGACCAGCAGCAGGTGCGGAACTCCAGTGAGCTCTAGAGGTTGGGCATCCCCCGGCACCCGGGCTAAGGGACACCCAAATTATTGGTTATATGGCTTTTAAAACGAAACTTATTTGCTCTGCTGCAGTGCTGCACCATGCAAGCACACCAATCCCCTTTCTCCCTGAGCCAATGTTACGTCATTGACCAGCAGTAATTTTTTCTGCCAATCAATGTGAAAAAGTAAATTATAATTTACAAAGACTAACCCAAAATTTTATCCTCATTTTTAAAATGCATCTAAAGTCAAAAGTTTCAAAAATTAATGTCGTAAATCTTGGAAAATGAATTCAAATGGTCTAAGTCCCGTCTCCACAGGACATTCCTGACCTGAGATATAAAGTGTCGAAGCTTATTCACTCAAGTTAAAATGGTAGATTGCACAATAATTTGTGATGTCATTGTTGTACTACTCAAATTACTTTGTTAGTTTTTTCGAAGGCCATTGCACCTTGTCCCAAAATAATTATGATCACGGTCTTACTACTAGAGGGCGACTTGACTTTACAAGCCCTCCTCATACAACATGCTATGCAAGAAATCAGTAAACTTTTCAAGGTTAAATAAACATTCAATTTCAAAAGGAAACAAAAGCAGGTAATGTGAATTGTACAAGAAGGACGTCACAGATTATTGCGCAATCGACTTTTTCAACTTAAGTGAACATCTATCAGGATTTTATATCTCTGCAATGGAATAAGCTGCGAAGATGGGCGTTGAATAAAAAGGATTTATTTTCCAACCTCTTAAATATATATTCTTGTAGATCTAGACTTAAGGTACACTTTAAGTTTTCAAGATTTTAAGCACTAAAAAAACTTACCCTAGAGTTCTATTTTGTAAAATCATTTTTTAAAGATATATGCTATCAGACATTGATCGTTTCAAAATTCTGGTATAACCTTTTTGTTCTACTAGTTTCTACAGTAGTCAGTTTATTAAATTTACAGCAAACAAATTTAAACTTCTCGTTTTTTATGTTTCTCTTGCATAGGCGTAGGAAGCTGTTTGAGACCTTGTTACGGATCGCCGTCCTGGCGGAGGGGTCTAAGGGTCTCCCCTTTGGGAAATTTTTTGGACATTTAAGGGTCCTTAGATGCAATTTGGTGCATCATTTTGGACAAATGTTAAGATTAATTACTGCAAACTTTTGACATTTCTTACAGAAACTTGACAAATAAGGGTTCCCTTTGGAAATTTTTTGGATATTTGATGGTCCTTAGATGCAATTTTGTGCATCATTTTGGACAAATTTTAAGGTAAATTACTGGAAATTTTTGACATGCCTTACAGAAGAGACAAATAAGGGGTTTTCGTCCTTGGAAAGTGGGGGAGGGGGATAAAGCATACTTCCTCCCCCACAAATTTATTTGGGGTGCTGGTTCCCCAGCCCCAGCTTCCTATGCCCTTGCTCTCTTGCCAGCTTGCTGTGGCGACGAAGTTTTGTCCTACAAGACATTTGCGTGGGCTTGAATGTCCCGAAGGATGGGGAGAGACTACAGTGTGTTAGCATTTTCCCTAGCAGCGTGGCTAACTGTGCTGCATATGAAGAACAAAGACCAGAAATACTTCCTTTAATAACCTCGGGCCCTTAGGCTAAAATCGCTACAGTGTTAAAATATTCTGAAATGTTTAAAATCCCAACCCTTTTATCTGTTTATTGAAGAAACTTGAGGGAAAATTTGAAAATTTGGGGGTTTTGTTTGAAGAGTCTGAGAGCAAAAACATGTTAATCGTCGAGACAACCGTTCGCCGTCGGGGATTACATCCTTTTTCGTACCCATAAGGTTCCCCGACAAAATTGAAAAATTCCCTGGGGCAGTGTTCCCCAATGGATGCCATGGGAGAACCCACCCGGAACCACCCCTTTACCTAAATACCCTCCTTACATCTAAAAACACCGTTGCACGTGAAGCTAGACAACGGTATAAAATGTGAAAGAATTTCAAATTTCCTTAGAGCTGTGTAACAAGCATCTAACTTTTTTACTATTTGCAATTGATATAAAATGTTTAAATTAAATCAATGCAAGACTCCAGAGTAAAGGAGGTCTTCAAGGGCTGAGCCCCCCTTTAAGAGTTGACTGAGTTTTGAAATAGTATGAAATTGGTTGTCCGTTTGTTGAAAATCTCACTAGCAATATTAATAACAAGAGCTTGACAAACTTAACTTTTCAGTTTCTAAAATCTTCCACCGGCCCTGTGGCCCAATGGATAAGGCATCTGACTTCGGATCAGGGGATTCCAGGTTCGAGTCCTGGCAGGGTCGACATACTATTTTATTTCAGGGGTTGTGTCTAATGAGGTTTTTGAAAAAAAATATGTACTTATAGAGGCTACAAAGTTCTTTGTGGAAATGAAAAGCATGTGAAAGTGAATCCTTTTTTTTCATTCCTTCATGTACATATAATTTTAACATTGTAAATAATTATTACCCTTCAAGGAATGATATTATATAAAGATGACAGAAAGAAAGAAAATATTATACATATTTGTACACATATTCTATTATGTATGATGGAAATAAAGTTTCCTTCAAAATGTAATCACCCCATGTAAATAGTTTGTAAATGAACTTAAAAAAAACGGGAAAAGTATGTACTTAAGGTGCGTATGTCGCTGATCGGAAACAAAGTACATCCAATTGTTAAAAATTGTGAAAAACTGTACATAAACTTGTATATAATTGTATATAATGTACATAATCTCTTAGATGGAAATAAAGTTTTCCTTCAAAAACCCGAAAAAATATGTACTTATTTACATTGTATATACGTACATAAGTTGTATGATGAATGGGATGGAAATAAAAAAAAATAAAAGAAAAAAATACTTAGATAATAAAGCTTTTAATTATTAGTTTTTTAAATGTAAATAGTGTATTATGTGTTTATGAATGGAAATACAGTTTTTCCTTCCAACAAAAATAAAGTTTTTCATTCCCATTCCCAAAATTATTCTTTAGAGGTTTAAAAGACAATAGTCTTTAATTGTTCAATGAAGATAATGATAATTGTTGGAGATGTAATAGACTCTCGTCGCATAAAGAATAACGACTATGGCCTTATTTTCATCGACCGGCACACGGTCTTCGATAAGTTCATTTGGTGTTTTCTGATAAAAGTCAAGAAAAACTTTTTAAGGTACCACTGTTAGGAAGTGCATTTCTATTCTGTTCAGCAATCCTTGTAGCAGGTTATTAATTAATGGTAAGCTTCTTGAACCTCTTCTATCCCCAGAGGTGTCAGGCAGGGTTCTCCATTTCCCCTGCCTCGTATGTCCTCTTTCTGGAGCCTTTGCCCATGTATATTGATGAAACAAAATCAGTGGCTTTCTGTCAGCTTCCAAGTAACGAAAGATGTAATATCAAGTTCCTGCTATAGATTAGGCCACTTTTGTACAGCAGCGACTTCTGTCGATGAGATTAATTTCTTCCGGGAGCCGGGGGTTAACCAGGGAGGTGATATTAGCTCCTAGCCTGCGTAGTGCTTCTGTGGCTGCCGCTGTAAAAGTGTAGATCGCCCCCCCCCCCTTGGGCTGCCCAGTGTGTTTTTTTTTCGTAGCGATAAGCTAGACGAAAAAGCTCGTCCGCCCTGCGGGGTTATTAGCTCCTTATGTTAACCATGTCCCAAAATGTCGCTGGTGCTATCAACATGAATCAAATCTTGGTAACTTTAAAAACAAAAACATCCCAGTATGTACTGCGTGGAGTAGGGAGGAAATCAACATTACTGGCAGACTGGTATATTGGTTGAGACAATGCTATTCAAAATAACTGAATAATGAAACTTCAGAAAGTAACCTCTAGAATTGACACTGATATTTTCCGTTGTTTTGTTTCACATCCGCTGTTATTCCCAGTCCTCAACGACTGCGAAAAAGAATCATAAAAAAGTTTACTAGTTTTTGTGGCGAAAGAATAAATTAGAACTGGTTGCTGGTGACGTGGTGTCTCTGAAGAGAAAGAATGGAGGCATGCATAGATAATTTCAGGTCCGAGTCGAAGTTAGATGTTTTCTATAAGTCTCCCTTCGAGTGACCCACACCCACCAATTCATTTACTTCTCACCCGTTACTTCAGTGCTTGTAAGTTGAAATTTGAACCGATTCGGGGTCGGAGGGACAACAAACTGGAATCTGTTCAAATATTTGACTAGATTCCGTTCAAAATTGAACCCAGTTGTTTCAATTTTGAACCTAATCTAGTCAAATGTCTGAACAGATTTTGGTTAGTTGCCCCTCCGACCCCGCATCGGTTCAAATTGAACCGACTGTTTTTAGAGTGTTGAGCAGCCTTTATCTCAACATTTGGTCCAACGCCAAACAGCAGTATTATTTTGTACCAATAAAGTATACCTATAATGTTAGTAAACCAAACAAATTGTCAAGATGGTTCCTTTGCGTAATATTGAAAGGCAGTTTGTAAAGAAGCACGCCTCTCGTCCTTGGTACACTATCGGGTATGCCTGTTTTCATGAGTGAACTCGATAGCATATTTTGTAACTTTCAATGGCATTTGGCTCACGAAGCACTGAACACCGGAGAGATAATCTTCAGATGGGGTGTCGGTGATGGATAATGCCCCTTCCAACAGTACAACGAAGTGGAATCTTTTCTTCACCTTTTTGAGGGGTTGTCCCTCGTCATTTTGTTTCCTTCGAGTTCAAGCACATCCTCCAATATTGTTTGCTACGGTTTATGTGTCTGTTTCATGAGTCTGTAAGTAATCAACACGCTATATACATTAACTGTATACACAGGTGAAATTGTTTAATATTGTAAACTTTTTCGGGAAATAAATTTTTACCTCAAAAATATGAAGAAACGTTGTCGTTACTCTTTCACAAATTTTCAAAATGTCTGGTTAAAAGGAAAGACATTTGTGAGGGACAGCCACGGTAAGTTCTTTTTCACCAGGCTGTAATTCGCTTGATGTTTCATCAATATGAATATGGAGGAGACCGTAGCATATACATACGTATACATGCCACATAATTGCGACATGGGCTAACATTATTAATGTATTGATATATTTATGTGACTGTCTGCATAAGCCGGGTGAAACTTTGTTTTAAAGGGAAATATTGCGTTTGTTTTACAGAAATTTTTCCTAATTTTTAAACCAATATAAATAGATACAGAATGATAGACAATTCAAAATAAGGCAGTATGGTAGCTTTCTTTTCAAGAAATAAGGCTCTCACAGGAAGAAATTGGCTATTTGTTGTACAAAAGTAACTTGTTCACCCAAACTTTCAAAAACTCAAATGATGCAACATCCGTTACTCTTGTAATGCAGAATATTTTGAGGAGGTAAAGCTATTTCCAGAGTTTATTGATGAGACTGAACTGTTTAAGAATTGTTTAAGGCATTTTCTTTGTATGCCATGTTATTATTCAAAAATTATTCTGCTTAAACATCAGACTGTAAATATTTGTTAATATACGCAGTTCCTTAGTTGGGTATTTTTGTAAACAACTTGAAGTTATTTAAGGCACATATGATCAAAGCCGGAAATGATTATTTTTCTTTAAAACCTAACGATATATCTCATCTCTTGAAAGCAGAGGAGGACATCCTGGTTTATACGGGTTGTACAAACCCTGGACAAAGATTTTCAAGCTAATGATGTTGTAGTAAATTCCCCATTTGTATGTTGTGTAATCACCATTGCACTGAACGGTTAAATTATCCTTAAAGGCCTGTATACACGAGCAACATTTGTAAAACATTCTCAAAACACTTCACTTGCAACAAACCTAAAACAAGCTTGTTTTCGGTTTGTTGCACAGTGTAGACAGGGTAACAACAATCTGAAAACATTTTGAAAATGTTTTGAAAAGAATTGACAAGGTATTTCTTCTGCAACATTTTCAAAACATGCTGTATATACCCTGTCTACACTGTGCAACAAACCGAAAACAAGCATACTTTGGATTTGTTGCCAGTGGATGTTTTGGAAATGTTTTGGGAATGTTTTGTAAATGTTCCTCGTGTATACAGGCCTTAAAACACAGCCTCTAAATTAGAAGTAGATTGACAAAAACTTGGCAGGCTAAAGTAGAGACAAATTATGGGGAAAGTTAAAGTCCATTTAGGTACTACTGAAGTGTAAAAGTATACACCTTTACCCAAGCTTATCCAGTGTTCTTTAATTTCAAATTATTTGTTTCTAGCATATTTTTTTTATTTTAGGGGTTTATAAAAAGTTGGTAGGCTTCGGTGTAAGAATCTCACGGCAGTTCAAGCTGAGAGGTTGTTTGTTATAACCTATGTGTCGTGTTTTTTCGAGGTAGTTGTCCCCCTGAACAAACAGTTTGAGCCGAGTTTTCAGATGCATTGGACAGTCATGTAGGCACAAGGGGAGGGGGTCACCAATGCAGGCCTTGAGTCAGAGGGGGAAGGGAGGGCTGTAACCTTTCCTCTCCCGTGACTCAAAAGCGAAAAATTATATCCCAAACTGGAAAAGTAAATGACCCCTTTTTAGAAATTGATCATTTTTGAATTGATATAAAGAAGTTAAAACATTTCCAATATTTTTTAAAAGTGTAATTCTTCGGAACTTTCGCCTGCACCCATCGCAAATAGTATTCTCATTATTCCTGTACCCTTCACCTCCTCCTTTTAAGACCAAAAATGCTACCTTCCTGAAATTGGGGTATCATGACCCGAATAGCTATTCCTGAAGTTTTCCTGTATTGTTGCTTCTGTATAAATGATGAAGTGGATCTTGTATCCATAAGGAATCCCCAAGAAACCGTTTTCCACCTTTTAATAGAAGCAGAAGGGCAACGCACACTCGTTCAAAAATTGTAGCTGCAAGGTCCCAAAGCCTTGAAATAGCATGGAATCCGAGGAGGTAGCTCAACGTTGTAGACGCACGTTTGCAGTCACAACATGGTACGTAGCCCTATCTATCAAATGAATGCGTTGACCGTGACCCACCATGGCCACCAACTGTTTCCCCACTTCCACGCCTGTGTAAAGGTTTTTTTATTTATTTATTTTTTTTAACATCCACTGATAATTATATTAAAAGTATGTACTCCACAAACCATTCAAAAATAGTTTAGGTAGGCGTACTATTTCTCTGAATGTCAGATAGACAAAGAGACATCTTTACGCCCACCTTGGCCAACCTCTCCTCCACCCAACCACTCCTCCACCCACAAGAGCATCTAGAATTTTAGTCATATCTGAACCACCGCCAATAAAAGCTAGAGATTATGTGTTATCTATAGACAAACTGAAAGAGTCAAGGTAAAACTGCAGAAGTAAACCGGTAGTAGGCGTCATCAATTGCAATGACATGCCGCAAGCACTTCCCATTGACTGCACCTGTTGATTATATTAATGCTATTTTAGGATTATCGGTTCTGGGACGATAACGAACTTTACAGTCTTTGTTCGTGGTGCTCTCATTCTCGGGTTGTGATAAACATCAGTGGTACAAAGGTCACAAGGCTTTGTGGTATTACACACCCATTGGGTAATCTATACAAAGCAAAAGTTATAGGAATAGAAATTTTACAGCTAACATCGCAGCATCGGTGGTTCAGTGGTAGAATTCTCGCCTGCCACGCGGGAGGCCCGGGTTCGATTCCCGGCCGATGCAATGTTTTTGCGACCTTTACATAGGTGTGGTGATTTCCTTTTATTTGGGGGAGAACATTTCTTCTCTTTTTTCTCGATTTTTATTTAATGAATTACAATCATGTACATAGTTATGCGTAATTGCATATTTTCTTCTTGTTAACATTTTATGCAGTCAAGTAAATTTACACTGTCATAAATATTTTTAACATCCGATATATCGCCATCTCGAGAAATTGGAATGTATTTGTAAGCTTGGAAAATGATAGAAAAAACAAAGATTCATGATATATCGTCCCCCACTACAAAACTAAATCATTGAATGCTTGGCAACTGCTTTAAATGATTTCTGAAAATCGGCTTAAAAATCACAGGTGTACGGATTGTTTTTCAGGGGCTGTGCATGTATTTTCGCCCGAAAAAACTTGTATTAACTACTCGACTAAAAATTGCCGGAATTGTTTCAATAAACTGTCCGCCGATGCTGATTTTAGCCAATCTGTGAGCTGGGACGAAGGTGGGGCGCAGTCACAAGCCCCTGGATACGTAGCTTCTCCTTTTACCACTGCTGTCATTTCTGTTAAACTTTGGGACATTGCGAAGGACTAAATAGGCCTACAGTCACTTTTGTATGATTCTTGCATACCAGGATACTATCGTAAATCATGGTTCCTTTATACTCACGTGATCATCTGAATGGAAAATGTAATCTACCCAAGTCCCAAGTTGGATTGATGTACCCCGGTATCCTAATTAATCATGTTTAAGTGTGTGACCATAGTTTTGTGACTGAAATGTTCAATTCACGCGGAATAACTACAGTTTACCTTTAACATGAAATATTTTTTTCTTGACACATCATGAAAGATATTTTTAAGTGGCGTAAGAGGAAATTTGGTAGACTTAGAGACGATTTTTCAAAATAAATTTGAGGAGATTGCTCATTCCCTTTAAGGGAATGGGCGCGGGGAATTAATTCTTAAATTCAAGTAATTTCTTTCATATGACAGATGATAGTTATATTTCGTAAATAAAACACTTAAAAAAAAAAAGAAAAGAAATCTTGAAAAGTAACTTATCGAATTCTCATCTTTAGTATCTTCACAAACAAACAAGCCGGTGAAAATGCAAACTCTGTTTGGTCCCTGGATACCATTATCTGTATCGAGTGTCACGTGATGTCAAGGGGCTTTTGTATAGCATTTTTGTTACCGATCAATATGTTCTATTATGTGTGGATTGTGAAAGATGTGTGTGAAGCTGACCTATAGTGCCTAGGAATTCACAATAGAAAAATTTTCTCTTCACATTCTAATCATATCGGCCCTGTGGCCCAATGGATAAGGCATCTGACTACGGATCAGGGGATTCCAGGTTCGAGTCCTGGCAGGGTCGACAATCAGTTTTTGCTAAAGGATCGGTTGGAGAAGTGGGACACAATGCGGAAGTTCACGGAGCTTTCATTTGCCCTAGTGCTAATTATCTTGAGGAAGGGGAAAACTGTCTGCCTTCTTCTTTAGGCAAGAAAAGTATCGGGCAAAGGTAAGGGGGTTTTAGGACTTGATAATTTTAAGTTAAAGATGGACACTTTATTCGTTAAGCCTGTTTTCCCAATCCTTACATGTGACCCCCTTCGTATCTTTTCTTGGCTTGATATTTCATGGCTTCAAAACTTCGCAGATTATTTCCCTGTATTTGGTCAAATTTGAGGCCCAATTCCCCCATTTGTAGTAATAATTTACTTTATGCTTGTGA
>WURT03212894.1:0-11310 GCA_009936505.3 Holothuria glaberrima
CTAACATTAGAAGTGTTAGTTGGCTGAAAAATTTCCAATTTAGGTTCTAACGATAATTAATGTTAGAATCTAACGATGCTATCGTTATTTGCGTTAAATTCTCTAATGCTTAACACAACTAACGTCCGATTTACTTTGAGCTGTGCTGTAATCCAGTCTAAAAAGCTTAGTTTTCTACACTACTGTAAGAGACATCTTTCTGAAATCTCTCTTTGAACTACAGTAACATGCAGATGTGCAGATCAACAACTACAACTGTAACTAGCATATACACAGTAAAAATGCTACATGCATTGTTAACTAGGGTTAGAACCTAAACTGGAAATCTTGTAGTCAACTAAAGCTTCCAACGTTAGTTGCCTTAAATTATGGTTTGAGAACAAATGCAACGTCAGCTTTCAAGGTAACTCCCCATATTATTTGCACTTGAACCTGAACAGATCTTTTGGCTAAGTAACAATACCATTATAAGTTGCATTAACTATGGTTTGAGAACAAATGCTACATCAGCTTTTCTTACTCAGCGAAGAAATAGCCCTAACGCAGGCAACGTTACTTGTGTTAGTTGTGTCAATCTACTTAATCAGAGACAGAACAGATACTGTGCTAAACTTTCAGCGCGAAAACATTGCCGATGAGGTTGTGTTATATTTAAAACAACCAACAGCAAGCAGCTATAAAGCTGGCTCAAGGGAAAATTATGCACTGTATACAGTAAGAATCATGCTCAAGACTAACGTAACACGAGTGCTGTACGTACATGCAAAAATCTCGTACAACTTACTGTTTTTTGGCACGGTACGGTGCAGTTCTCAGCCACTCAGTGCAGTAGTTTAGTCAGAACAAACACACATCACATTGTACAGAGTACCTACAGGTACATTAAAAGATTTTCTGTCTGCAAGAACTAGACTAAAGGTAATGTGTGATACCGATCTCTGTCCATATGCAAATAAAAGGCTACTGATTCAAATGTTGTAGGCACCTTCATGTTTGCCAATAAAGTTGATGATCATCGATAGTTTGATTTATGTGATGATTATAGAGGTAAAATAACTGGCTCCTTTGAAGGCTACATTGAATTGCACAGGGTTTTGCACAGGCAATAGGATACGAAGCAAGTTGCAACTCACAAGGTTAAACAAATGTCATACAGTGAATCCAACAGGATGCAAACTCTCTGAGTTGGGACATAACTTTTTAAGTGGTTGCGTTCCTGGGACGCAAACTTTTTCTTTTTTCCCCTAGTAAAAACACTGAGTACTAGTGCAATAAGGATGAGTCATTTTCACATTACATTTGTTGCCGAGACTCTTCAGCTTTACATTTTCCCAAAGAGAGCTTTCATGTGCAGGGTATTGTGCAATTACTCCGAAGTTCCTATACAATTACATAGCATATTGCCCCAGCTACAAGCATTACATAATGAGTAGCATTGTGGCTCATTAGCATACTGATGTAAGCAAAGTTAGTCACACACTAAATTTAATAGTGCAAAAAAGTTGTTTATTTCATTTCAAATTTTGGCCCTTCACAAAAAGTCTCAGTGATCAAAACAACTGCATATGACTGTTAAATCTGGAGAAGGAAAGTCATGGTGATGATGTAAGATTTTAGGTCCAAAATTTGCTGTGAGAAGAAAGTCAATTTCAGCCATCATACAGATGGCTGATCCCCTGCTATTTCTGTTGTAAGGACTTTGTATAGTAGGCTTTCAGCAAAAGACATCATAGTCCTTTACTGAGGACTAAGTCAAGATAGGGTCTTACCAGCTGCTTACAAATTTAGTACAATTTCTTTACTAAAACTACTGAAATTCCTCTTGATCAATTCAAGCATCCTTTAGCCATGGCACTGCAGCACTTAGCTGTACACTGCTTATGCCTTGATGGCTTCAAATTGCCTGTAATAATGACACCCAGATCTTCCTCAAAAATCCAGGGTTCACAATCTTGTGCCTCTGCATGTCCATTCTTTCACAGTTGGATGCGTGAATAAATTCCTTAGCTTCGTATTTGGGTCTAACAAGAAAATCTCGTACAGGCGAGGATCTCCGCTCTCAGTGCCTCTCAATCCCATCCTCAGCATTTCCACAATCCAAACCAGAATAAAAAAAAATATCAGTACAATACTGTACAAAACCATTGTAATTCTCAATCTCCTCCTTTCACCCCAGTACAAACATGCCATTTATTAGAGCGTTTGGAATTCCCCCAAACTCTAACTTGTTCGTAGTGTACAGTGTTTTGTATACACTGTCAGGGCTCTACAGTAACTTTCAAACACACTTGCCAAGTCGCACAAGCATCCATTGAAATTCACGTACCCTTGTATTTTTCCATTTGCGTCTGGTCGGGCGAACAAACTGATTTTCAACATGGTTCCACGTAGTCATGCAGGTGACAACAATGCTTGAAACTACAGTACTCTCCACAATTACCAAATTGTACCTTCTTCCATCTTTCTTTGGAGATTAAAAAAGTTATCACACCTTTACAATAATGAACAGTGTTTTCATTTTTCTGAATCCAAGAGCCTGGGGACCCACAACTTTTTTAAGAGTATATGACTGGTGAAATGACATTTTTGAATATTTTTCCTTTTCCCAGAGGGGAAGTGTCTTTTTCTCCACTTAATATTTTGAGTTACTACTTGCATGTTCGGGCAAGTCGGAATAAGAAATAGCTTGTCCTGGAAAACTTTTACTTGCAACTGGCAATCGGGCAAGTGTTAATGTAGAGCCCTGGCACTGAATTAAGTTAACCCACTGAAAAAAATGTTGTGTATACTTGGCATTACTAGCACCACATTTTTTACTTTGTATATTATGCATTTGCTATGTGCACAGCTGCAAAACTTGCAAAGTTTCATGAGCGCACATATTTTGTAAACCCAAATTTCTAGCTTGCCAAGTTCAGAGTTCTGTACGTGTTAGCAATCTATCCAAGATAATTGCTGGGGGGGAGGTATAAAAGCACTTTCACCAGATCATTAGCCTAGTATACATCCATGGTTTAGGTAACTCGATCTTTCAAGGCGGAATATAAGCGGAGGCGACGGGGGATTCGCCCACACATTTCAAAACTTGCCCTCTAACAAAACAGGGGGGCAAGATATCACACTGTCGTGACAAAATCGCCCCTTCAAGGCTCCATGCAGATAAGGAAAGTCTCCCCAAATAATGGGAGGTTAAATGAGCTCTGCCACTGTCCTCCCCACTTGCCTGAAAAAAAAAAGTGATGAAATTTGTCTGATTCGAATATATTTTTATTATTCTGTAAATCCCCCACATCTGCCACACATAGAGCAATCTTGTGCCAAGCCATACATAAACCAATAGTGCATGTCACTCAGTATTACTTTGAAACATGAGACTAGGCTAGGCTCAATATATTCCCATACATAAACTTGTCAGTATAGCTTACCAGCCAAAGTAAGCAACTCTGAAGAAACCGTACCATACAGGAAAATTGCACACGAAATTTTTTCAGAAATGTTAGACAGGGCTTAGTTAGGGTATTTTACCCATGCGTTTTAAGTATTTTATGAAATGAATGGCATCTAGATAATTTTTTATGGCATTCAGTTTTACATTTGAGTTGGCCTACCCTGAGACTGAAACATCTACAGTCACCTGTAGTATCTTGAATTGAAATTTGAAAGGACTTGGAAGGATTGTAAGGCCCAGATCTAGGACAACATTTTCAGGGTTTACGAAGCCTAAAAATTGCTTAGAAGGCTCTCATTGATTTTAAAAGATACTAAAAAAAAATGTTACTAACCTCGCTCTTTTTTCGTACATGTATCAGCTGGTTTATGGGGTGAATTGTTTGGAAGATTTTGAGGGTTTCAGTCCTAAACTACAGGAACATGATGTGGCTTAATTCTGCAGACTGGCAGCTCTACAGAAATTTTGTTGTATAGCAGACAGGGCTTAAATTCATAATCTGTTACTGCAATTCAAAATGTCTTTTTAAGTGGATGGGGTAATTTTGGCTGAGGAAAACAGACCAAGTGCAAGTAAAAGTACTGCTTTCATACAGGGTGCAGTGTTGTAGAAATCCAAGAACTAAATGTCACTTAAATTATATCTCGGATTTCGTTTCGTACGTACGTACATGTACTGTATTACTACGTCTAAGCACACAGTATAGTATGATACAATTGGTGTATACAATGTACAGTAACATACAGTTGTAAGCAGGCCTACAGAAACACTTAACACTTATTAAAGCCAGAAGGAACAAGGGAACAGGAGTAGGGGGTCCTAATTGGCATGGAGTTCAGGCAGAGTAATTGCCTATCAAATGAGACTTGACTTTGTCTTTGAGAGTTGCATAACATCTAGAGAGCTTAATATCGTTTGGAAGACCACTCTTAATTTGTAATTATTCAACAGTAGTTTCCCATGTTTAGAATTGATTTCTAGCTGCAGCATCATTTTCGCGGAGGCAATGCGTGCTTGCATCCAGCTTTTTGCAGGTGTGGTTGTGTAACTTCGAAAATTGGGTTGGACCCTTTAAAATTGCCATTGGACCCCAAAGACATTGTTCTGGCAATCTAAAGGGTCCAGTATCATTTTGGGACCTTTAAATTTGGAGAACCACTAACCCTGCAGAAGTCACATTACCCAAAATACAACCATTCATGTTATAATCACAGCTGACATTTTTATGACCAAAATGAAGGACTTTGCACTTATCTGCATAGAAAGTTACTCAGACTACTGTAGGCCTATGTTAACGGTCGGTTCTCTCTTCAACCAATCTACCCCCGACCAGTCCTCCCCGATCATTTTACCCACTACCACAGTACTGATTTCCAAATGCAGCCAGTACTATTATATACTGTAAAGCTACTGTAGGCTATACAGTATTAATGTGCAATTAGCAAGGACTAGATGAGTTTAGTACTGAGGTGTTAGCAAAACGTGAGTTTAGGGAGAGAACGTCATCCCAAACCCCCAAATACAGTATGGTTAAATATAACTCCCTCGTATGATATTCTTGCCATTCTTGCTTTGGACATTGCTTATTTTAGAGGCCATTTAACCCTAACCTTACCCCTAAACTGACTTAACCGTAACCTTTTCCCTATCCGAACCCCAGGCATAATCAAACCCCAGGTGGAACACCTGACCAAACCCCGTTTTAACTGTGCTCGACCATGGGTTAGTACGTACTAACCCACGGTCGTGGGTTAGTACGCCCAAATTTAAATGTTCTGATAATTGTGACACAGTTCAGCATATTGTCTACTGTAGGAATAATTGACAGTGACTGTGATATACAGTACACTGTACCAATTTATTAAATAACTGTTACAGTAAGTATTCATACATTATAACATTGGCAATTGTGGGTCCTGTGATGTAAGCGGACATAGGCTAATTCTTTGAATGTCTTCAATGTTACAGTAACTCTACTTATTTTGGACATACTTTAAAGGCTGTAAGACCAAACAATGGATGTTGTGTCAGTGTGAGTGCCACAGTGAACCAGGACTGCCTTACCTACACAACACCTTCATGAGAGAACACCTGCTATGTAACATGGCCAGAAAACTTTTGGAAAGGTTTTACAATCATCTGTGAAGTATCCTCTATCTTTTAATGATGGAGGTACTTCAGGCTAGAATTTGAGAAAAATCCGGCCGGATTTCTTCAAAGATCCGGCCGGAACCAGAACCGGATATATTTTCAGCTGGATTATTCTGCCGGAAAATGAAAAAATATCCAGTGCATCCCTACTTGATGCCCGTTTCTGCAAATCTTCTGTTGCTAATGCAATCAGTGCAAAAGACATGAGCTTTCCTAAGTAATAACTAGCTGCAAGTGCTGATAGCTGAGGCCAGGTTGTGATGGTTAGAGTTAACTCATAGGCCTATATCATCAAAAGACCAAACTCTGGCCATCTTAGAAATGAAGGAAGAGGTGGAGTGGGATATGGTTACGTCACTCTATGTTTGCAAGTTGAATACCCCTGGGAGGTACAGTATGTGTCAATTTTTTTCTATGATTTGACATGGCCAGAATCCCCCCCCCCCAAGATTCATAGATACCCTTCCCAAATTTTAAACCAAGGGAGAATTACCCCTTAAATTTTTGAGCTAGTGCTATAAACCCTGGACATCAGAAATCAAACTTACTTTATGTCGTTTTCAAGTTCCAGTGTTAGGCCAAGGGAATGAAAGTTGCAGATTTGCGTCCATAAAAATTTCACAAACTCATTAGGTATTTTTTCGTTTTTCATTATTATCTGTTGATACGTTTTAACATGCATCAAAAAGATGTGGGACTGTCTGTATACGTGTCCTAGTTTCGTTTTTTAGGGATATGAGTGGGGGCTAAAGAAAAAAGAGGAAGATTGCTGATTGCAGCAAAGCAACAAGCAGGGGTCCAGCGGGACGCAGCATATCCGCCGCCTCCTGGGGGAGGGGGAAATAAGGGGGAATGGGGGAGTAAGGGGGAAGCACCCCTTTTAAATTAGAAATCCAAAGCAAAAATGTAATCCTTACCTACTTGTGTGTGGGCTTAACTCAGTCTAACATAATGTTAGGCTGTGCTAGTTCGGCTTAGCCTAGGCTATATGTAACTAACGTTATGCCTTGGCTAGGCTAGGCATACGCGTGGCAACAACTGCAATGGGGTATTACCGCCAGCCAATAACGGAATCCTACGTGGAAGTAAGGTGTTTGACTTCCACATCGTAAAGACTTTCACATGACCAGTACTGATGACGTAACCAGCCAAGGTCTAGGCTAACCTATCGTTAAGACTAGCCTAATGTTACGTGATCTTTTCTTCACAAAATGACACAGACAGAGAAGCCAGGTTTAACGTTAGTATATTAGGCGGGTACAGTCCGATTTTTTTATCCTGGCATACATGGTCAAACCAATCTCATCCTCAAGGGTCATCACTAACCAACGGAGCTGTCCGATCCGCAGCTGGAGCTTCTCCACATTCATCGAAACTGCGATCTATTGTCATCGAGGACTAAACTCGACTTGACCCACGTAGCAGATGAAAAAGCTGGATCACGAGCGGGCGGGCCATACGTTCATTACAAAATGATCACGTGTACGACGTATGCATGTATGTTCGATCAACTTCGTTCAAGCGCGAGAGGTAGCCCATTATTTCAATTACCAGATTACGTGTGTACATAGACCAACATACGAACAGAAACGGACAGAAAGCCAGAAACAAATGCAGCGCGGGAGTAATACATGGGATGAGGCAAAGTTTTCACGCATATGTACGAATCTAGAAACGCGAGAACTTGTGAGCAGAACGATTCAGTCATAAATTAACAAATAACAGACACAGTTGAAAAATAAAAAGGCAAACTACGGAAAATGCATATCCGCGGCATTGGAAAAATTAAAAACGCGACGCACTGATTGAAAACGCGGAAATTCACGGCAACGCGGAACTCTCACATCCCTGCTTTTTCAATTGGAGGTTCAACGCAGTCCTTGCACTGGGTTACTGTTACTAAAATCCCCAGCAATCATGCTCTCACACACATCATGGATCCACCAATTTTATTAAAACACACATCTATCACTTTTTCCACCATTTTACATGCAAGTTTTAGCAAAAGCTTCGAAAACTGATAGCAAAAAATGAAATTTAAAATTGCATACCGTACGGATTCAGGCACGCACTAAGATCTATGTATGACAGGTGTCGAGGTACTACTTGCCAAACGCGAAAACGCACGCTATGCATCATTACTTCAACGATAGGTTATCCGGATTAAAGCGGGGGTGCTAGAGCGTTTCTGTCATGCCCTTATCTCCAGATACAAGTCTCAGTACATCACTGGGCAGTACATTTGTGTGACAGTCTACAACCTCTGGAAGATTTACAAGACGGATTTTTTAGTACCAAGATTTAATTTTTACAAAGAATGAAAGTTTAGTAAATAATGAAAATTTTTGATGCGGTGGCTTTGGGACATTGGGGCAGTGGACACAAATCTATAACTTTCATTCTCATGGCCTTAGTGCTTAGGCAGAAGGGAATATTAATATATTAAAACCCCCATTGTAAAAGTAGTACCCTCCAATATCGAAAAATAGAAAAGAGCTGGTACGGTCTTGTGGAACATGTCAAGTAAGAATAGGTGCAAAAAACGTTTTCAATGGCGGGGCGATAATTATATGCTTACATGTTTCGTCCTCACATGTTTGCAACCAATGGTACAAAATAAAATATTTTATAGGAAAAAATACTCCTCTGGTATTTTACTAGATACCAGGATTGTTTGGTGCATGTAGAAATTTTGTTGTGCATGCAGTTTTGTTGACCTAGCCTAGATGCACCATGTGTATGTAGAAAAAATATTATAAATCAAACCCTGCGTACAAGCATGCCGCCACTCAAAATTACTGCATCACTGTGGGTCGTACATTGCATGTCGTACGTAGTACCTACATAAATGCGCAGCTAGCAGACGACAAACATGAATCCATAGTGACTCCCATATCGTGCTGTAAGATTTACCGGATTTACTGTTGGATCTATTGTTGATTTATACTACTAAAATGACTCGCAGGAAAATTCAAGAGAATATTTGAATGTAAGTATAACCTAATCATATTTTTTTCTGTCTAGGCCAAGGCCTAGGCTAGGACTGTATTCTAACGTAAGGCCTTTAGTTAGGCCCTATCTTTCCCTTGCATCAAATTTTGACCAAGATTTCTATGTATACAGGAAGTAAGGTGTTATATAATTAATACAAATAAGGAATGTTTTTTTCCCATTCAAGCAACATATTTCATTCATTGAAAGTTCTATTCAACCAGGCAAAAACTTGGCTTCGCCTCGTTGAATAGAATGATCAATCTTTCAACTTGTGAAACTATTCATACTCACAGAGTTGAATAGAACTTTCAATCTTTCAACAAATGAAATTATTCATACTATTGCACTCAAAAACATTCATTATTTGTATACCACTGTAAATGTAACACTAAAGACAAAACTGAACTTCCGTTATATTATGCACGAAACCTGTGCTACACAACATAGGCCTAGCCTAAGGCCTAGTGTTTTACTGTTGACAGTGTTGTATGTTAGTACGGTATTGTACATGGCAAAACGCGGGAGTTACCTCTGCAATCAGACGTCAACTGCACGTTCAAATATGCTCAGGTACGTTGTTGTCCACCAAAACATTGTTGGCGGAGCTCTAAGTTAATGGTCGGTGGAAAAACGTCTACAAAAAAAAAATGATTGTTGATAATTGTTTTTTGAGTTTGAGAAATACGAACAAAAGACTCACTTACCCACGCACAATCCAAAGTGTTGCACAAATGAAGAATTTGGTAAATGTATATAGAATCACAGTCGGGAGTCGTTGTTTGATTTGTTTTGTACTCACTGCATTACATGGTAGTATACTACGATGATCGGATCGTCGCTTCGATCCATGACGATCGATCAAATTAATGTGCGCAATTTGTTCAGGTCAAAGGTCATGTGGTTCAGCTGATTGATACTTCCGTCGTAAACAAACAAACAAACCTAGGCCTAGGCGGTGTTACGGTGATCACATATAATAAGGGGATAACGAAGGGAAAAGATAATTATTTAATGATTGCGATATAACAATTGCTTTTCTTCTTCATCTTTAATTTTTGTGCCCTTTTGCTGTGCACGGCGCACCATTTACTGAAACTGAAAGTACCAGAAATAGACGAAGAACGCGTACAAGGCTCCTGTGTGGCATTTCTATGGAGTGATTTTCAGGCGGGCACCTCAGTCACACCAACAGCCGTGCCGCTTGTGGGGATCTGTCTTCAGTGCCTGCATCAAGGGACAGTTTGCACGAACAAAGGGCGGAACAACCTCAAGACAGCAAAAGTCAAATCCGTACGACATACTAGAAGAAAAATCGTGCTATTTCAAGAAATTGAGCATTCAAGCGTTTACATTGGACAATGTTCCAGTACCTGTATCAGTGTTTACAGTTTCAGTGCAGTGGATTTGGAAATGTAATATGATATACTGTTTCAAAAGATATTTTTAATGTTGTTTTGACACATGACTATTCATAATGCTAAATTTTTTGCATGGAATTTGGGGGAAGATATGCATCAGTACATTTTCCATCCTTTCTTTTTGCAAACTTTTATTCTCAAGTTTTATTCTATATTTAGAAATCCTATGAATACTGAATATAAGTCTAATAACAAGATACCGTTAGAAAAAACTGCTTGCTGCAGGATGATTATCACACCACATTAAATACATTCCTGACATCAAATTAAACTGAAGAATGTAAAATTCATACCAATAGTCTTGGGGATTATAATACCAATTCTTTCCTCATTATTTGGAACTTGTATGAGCTAAACCATACACCAATGCTCAGTTCTAGAATACTATGAGTCCTGTTGAAAAATGAAATGGTATACCAGTCTGATATACTCTTTTAAATATTCAACCAAAGCTGACTTTGTGGACTGGTTTCGAATGGATTGTGCTGTATTTTATTACAATGCAAAATGTGAAAAGATGTTTTCAGTCAAAATACAAACCCTCCATTCTTTAACAGCATTCCATACACTGTAGACTTACAAAGTCAGTGTGAGGTGAAAAACTTGGCAGAAACTGCAATTCATTATTAATGAATGGGGAAATTTTGTTACAAGTTTCATGTGAGGAATAGTGGAAAATTCAACAGTTTTGTGCGAGGATATCATGCAAAGTTATGGTACAAATTGGACTTCTGCTGTCTAAAAAAATGTGATGTGCTGCATGCATGTGGCTCAATATCTTTAGCCAGTGATGAGACAAACCAAATAATATCTGTTGTAACTGTTGACTACTAAAGTGAAGATCATGTCTGGTCTGTAAGACAAGAATTTGCTAGATATTTGAAAATGCTAAATTCTGTTTTGCAGCCCATTTTCTGAATTTGCATAGATTTCCATTATGTAAAGTTTGGAAGCTGGCTTTAATAGCACCAATATGCCTTTTTAGTTACGATGAGCTTTGGAGATTATGTCAGGTAAACAATCTTGGATCATGATACTCTTACATGTTTAAAAATAATGAGAAATTGCAGAACATGATGGCCAAATCCAGCTCTTTGAAGAACAGTCCTCAGATTCACTGAAGGAGTAGTAATAACTAACTACCAAACATGTTGTTGGTGGTAGGATTTACCCTCCAGTGCACATAATTGACCTAGCCACCATATGATTGTACACACACTTGCTCCAATTCTGACCAACTGTACCAGCTATGTAGGGTGTATTCTGTATACTAAATGTTATGTTCTTTCGTACTCAAGC
>WURT03213005.1:0-26952 GCA_009936505.3 Holothuria glaberrima
AATAGCCCTTTAGTCGTCAGCCTGTAGCTTCAAGGAAGTTGTATTTGCGTTGTTTTTAGCCTTGGAGAATTTTAACTGTTTGCGTGATTTGGTTTTAATATACGAAACTTAAGAAGGTAAACGCTGCAGATTTGAGTCGTCTTTTTCGTGTCTTTCTTGCCTCTCTTTGCGTTCTGGCCAATCAAAATACAAGACCTTAGGCCAAGAGTCCCACCCTGCAAGTCAAACCGCTACCGAGAAGAACCACCCACCACCCCATACCGTTACAATATATATATATATATATATACATACATATATATATATATATACATATACATATATTGGTATGGCTAGCAGCCATCACGATCTTAAACTGAATTTCGACATACCTTTGAAATGTCTTTATACCTTATCTTTTTGAATAATCATAACACTGAAAACAAACGTCTTGATCTCAACTAGATATAAGTCAGTTCTCAGTTCAGTGCATGTACATTTGGTGAATAACAAAAAAATGTTTTAGTATTTGTTTTTCTTTATTATGAACGGAAATGGAAGAAATCTGATGACTATGTTTCAGCATGAAAATTATTATCAGGAGAATGCTAAAAGGAGATTTCAAGATTATTCAATGCTTCTAGATTTCACACTGTACTAGGGTATCATTCAACGACACTCCCTTGTACAACTGAACATGCCTTCCGTGTTCACAAATCAGTTCACCCACATACCGAAACTTCTTGTAAAGAGTACGTCACTGTGTTGGATATAATTTGTTCAACATGAAACATAACACAATTTCTGTGCCTAAAATGTGTAATTTGAACAAAAGATGCAGCTTAAGTTTTCGCCCCGATAAGGCTGAGTATGCACTTAACACATCCATGCATGTTGATCTTGTCATAAATTATTATGGCTAAAGTAAATTTCCATACTATGTGAAGGTACATGGATGATCTATACACATCTCTGGCAGTAGTAAAATGCTTGTTGTCTTATCCACGACTGGGCTAAAATTTTGTCCCCTTATATCGAACCCAAGCTTCGTCCCAGAATGTGGATCGAGGGAGCAGCTACTCACCATTCTGAAATCATCATCATGTGTGTAGATCATGGTGACGTAAGGATGTGACGTGATATTGTTATGCATATGCAAAAATATCAATACATTAGCTGCTACACATTGATAGCGATAAAATCATTAAACACTTATATTTACTGGAAAGAACCACCTTTAAATTACAAATAAATTCAGTTTATTCTTTCTTTAAGTCACGATGACGTAACATGACGTCATATTAACAGCAAAACGTACAAAGTACCCTTTTGTGCTACTTAATATGCTGTTATATTAAGTATCATACTTCCAGTGTCTACTGACAATGAATTTATTACAGGACAAATTAATTTCTTTAGTTATGTCGCCATGTTAAATCTTTTGACGCAGTATAATTTCATAAAGGTCTATTGCAGTCATTATGACGTCATAAATACTTCATACAACATTTTTAATCAAGTCATTTGATTCTTTGGTACCATATTCCTATACACTTATAACACAATTTGGGGGTATAAGAGCAACCGTTTTTCATTTTTGGGGCCTTAAAACTTGTCAATGGCGGCCATTTTGAATTTATGCAAAGTAACCATTTCCTGGTGTTGGATTTTGTCTGATTTTGGATATAATATTCAGTGGGGTCATAATAATCATCCAAAGCCAAAATTCCTTCTGTTGCAATTAGTTCCAGGTTCATCCATATTTTTTTTACTGGACTATTTGAGCATTTGAAAGGGATCTCTTGATCTCATTAGATTGCGGTTTGAATGTGTATTGTCATTTCGTTCAGATGTATATCTGTTTACCAGGACGCTGCACAGAAAGTTGTAATAAAAGATTATGCAAGGTACCGTAAGTCTGTCATTTAAGAACACTTTACCCTTCATCCAACAGATTCGAGTATGGTCAACAGGAGCACTGCTGTCTCTTTGTTGATCTCATTGCTACTTTGTGGTTACATCCAAGGACATTGTCCGGGTCCAAGTGAACCTCTCTGCAGCTCTTGTATTAACGATACTGCCGTTTGTAGCAGAAGATGTATTGGCGATTCGACTTTCGCGAGGGATTACGTTTTGCAAATCTGCCTCGGACATGAACCTGTGATACGGAACGTTGATTTGTCGTTTAATTCCTTGAATTATTTGGATTGTTCAAGAACGTCATCCATAAGGCTCAGGATACTGAACATTTCTCATA
Organism: Holothuria glaberrima; assembly: GCA_009936505.3. Classification (NCBI taxonomy): domain Eukaryota; kingdom Metazoa; phylum Echinodermata; class Holothuroidea; order Aspidochirotida; family Holothuriidae; genus Holothuria; species Holothuria glaberrima. Next base: position 2,237 of record WURT03213005.1, read on the forward strand.
ATAATATCACCATTGACTGTAACTACTGGGAAAATAATTGTTTCAATGCTTTTAAAGATCTGGAATACATCGATCTCAGTTTCAACGGAATGAAGAATTCTTGTAACGCAATTCCTCTCACAAGGCTAAAATACGTTAATCTTAGTTACAACGAAGTCACGTCATTAGACAACCTTCCTTTCTTTTCAGGGGCAATTAATGTACGTGTTGCTGATGTAAGTCACAACCATATATCTTACTTACCATGCGATTTACTTAAAAACAAACCTAATCTCATATCTTTAAATATCAGTTACAACAATTTTGGAAAACTTTGGATCTGCTGCAATCTTCAACCAGAACCGAAAGGACTATTTGACTATCACATTTACAATGCCAGTACTTCTTATATTAATGTTACTTTTTTCGATAACGGCACACAGAGCCAGTTATTGCATGTACGGATTTGTTCTTTGTCCATCTCTAGCGTTGAGGATAACTCTTCGTTATGCTATGAAGAAGTTTTTAGCAACGTTACATATCAGGAACTTTTTATTCAGCGTTCAAGTGACAATAAAACCGATGTCTCATCACAAACAAAAACGTGTGTGTTTTGTACCATATGCTCTAAAAAAGAAAGTGCTGTAACTATGGAGACGACTCAACTACCAAAGAGCACATCATTTGAAAGCACATCATTGGAAGGCTCAGCAAACGCAAATGTAACATCAATTACATCAAACAAATCAGCAAAAGCCAGAAAAACATCGTCATCATCTGAGGTCGGTACGACAAAATCCTCGTCGTCAGAAAACAACGATAAACCTGTTACTGACACTCTTTTGTACGTGGTCATTTTATGTTCATTTGCCGTCATTTTAATAACGTGTGCTTTCTCGATATACGTAGTCCGGAAATTATCTCATATTGCGAGTCAACCCATTTCTTCAAACATTAAGCCGTTTGAATATTCTAAACAGAGTTTAGACACAAGTGATAAGCCACCAAAGCTACCAAGGCGAAGCTTTTTGAAGAAATTCAAAATGAAGTACATAATGAAAAAAAGAACCTCTTTATTTCCTAGTAAAAATTCGTTTAACTTACACACTATGCGCCCTCTCCCGAAAGTACCGACCAATGAGTTGCCTGGGGTGGGGAATACGTTGAGTCATGAAGCAGAAGATGTCGTTTTTTGTCAAAACGACAAGCAGTCACTAAAGGAAACAGACATAAATGATACTTGTACAAGTGAAAATGAAGACAATTTTGATAGCCGGGGGTCACCTTTTTGTGAGAAGAGATCGTTAGGTTTTTACAATGAATTTTCGAGGTCAAGTATACGAAAGAAAACCTCTGTGACAGAAAATGCTTTGAAAAAGTCAAATGTTAAAAATCTTACAGCAGGTTTACCACATGGCATCGCTTTTAGCAACTGTGCATACAATGAAAGACGTGTTACATGTGACGATAAATTTAGGGAAACTGAAAGTACAATTTTAACAAAGATTGTTACATCAACAAAAGGTCATTTGAAAGGTAATTGTTTAGAGGAACCAAGGAATGATGACAATGCAGGTGTAAAATTTCTGCCTGATTACGGCACTACCGATACTTTGAAAGAACCCCCTGATGCTCAGGACGTGAACACTGTTGTAGTTGACATCGAAGTACATCCTCATTAAAACGGTGCTTTTAGAGAACTTCCAAAAACTGTTGCTCACGACCCCAGATTATGATTTAATGGCAATGATGAATAAAAAACAATATTTCTACACATGCAAAAAGGATCGAGGCCATCGAACTTGAAGCAATAAATATGATTGCTTCAGAGGAGGAGGAGACATTAAATGTTAATACTTTGATATTACATTAAAGAAAGTTTACTGACATCAGAACATAAAAATGGATCTAATCGCAATTGCTCTGTGCAAATTACCAGAAAGCTTTTTAATTGCAAGAAGAAATATCTATGTTAAATATTTAAGTATTCTACTCAATGAAAGGCATGGAAGTGTGGCGTGCACTTTGTTCTTGAATTATCAATTATTTTGAAAACATAAAATACAATCATCTGCTGATTTAAAAAAGGAACATTTTTGAATATTTGATTTTCCTTAGATGCAACAAATTGGACAAACTTCATGGAAAATTGTGCAGAGGGATAGAAATAAGGGTTTTCGTACTTGAATTGAACGTGACAGAACCATCATTCCCCATCATATTTTTGACGGGGTGATTTAGTCCCCCCCCCCCACATCCTCAGCCCACACCCCCGCTTCCTACGCCTATGCACCAACATACCCTATTAAGCAAAAGGAAGTGCATGGTTACAGACTCCTTTCGGTCTGTATTCTCTATACATTACCATTGTAGGCATCAGAACACATTTGTAAAGAAGTGAAACTAAACAATGATAAGCTTATGATTTCAATAGATACAACTTCTTGTCTGGTATAACAGTATCAGTATCTGATGTAGAATTTTATTTTTATTGATTCTTTCGTGTGTGAACAAATTTATTATATTTAATTTGTTTTCGTACTTCTAACATAAGAAGACTAAACATAAGAGAATATGCATATCAAAAGAAGTTAACAAAAGATACGCTGCCATATGTCCCAATTTATGTCAAAATTTGATGACCGCTTGTTTGTGCAACACAAATATTTTACACAGTTGAACTAAGTTTTAGATAAAAGAGGAAATTATCAACCCTTTAAAATTGGTTTTGACACTTAGTTGCATTAATGTATTATCTTGGTACATGGAAATTTTGTTAAAGCATAAATTCCAGCTATCATGGACAGAAAATCCAAAGGTAAACTGAATAGTTGAGAGGAAACTAAGGTCAGATTCACATCGTTCATTGATGACTTTGAGGGGCTAGTTGTAAAACACTCTATACTAAATTATACTAAGGAGATTAGTAATTGTTTCGATATATTCATTGTAAAAGGTACAATGTTTGTTATTACTCATACCGATCTTAAAAGCAAAATCATTGGTTGTGCAAATATGATTATTTATTTTACATTGCAAATATCATACCAATACTTGTCTGTTAAGCTACTTGTTTTTTTACATCTAACGCCCACTTGTCTCAAATTATGAAGCATTTATCACTAGAAAAACCAAACATTTTTCGAAAATTGCTACACTCCTTACGATTTCTAGTCAGAATGGTAACCTGATATGGGCAAAAAGGCATAAGTGCTTCACAATATCATCCCCTGGAATAAGTCTTTAAAGAATTAAAAATGCTGGTCTTAACGTAGGTAAGCTGAAAGAGACTACATTGAACAGCGTTACAATCAATGAAGTCCTCATAAGTCATAAAAGAGTCATTTGTATTCACAATATCATTATCAAAAATAACACCTTTTTCAACCCAATGTATGTACAGAACTGTTCCTTTCCTAAAAGAGAACATACTGTTATCCCTGATTGGTTGAGACAAACATTTCTGCCTTGTATACATAACAATTCTCCCTTCATTTTCCAAGAGTCGATAACATCATACCAAAATTTGTTTGAGTTATGTGAGATTGTTCCAATTATGAAAAAGGGCCAACGACTTTAAGGAATTTAAAGCAGATTACTACATTCTCTTTTCAATAGTGAATATAACGTCTCAACCAGGAGAGTTTGGAGTTCGGAAGCATACATCTAAGATTAAATTTGTACCATTTTAAAACCTCTGTAATTGTAAGGCTGATATAATTCAATACAGACCGATTCATTCTGTTTTCTTTATCATTTCGAAATGAATTTTTAAAATATGGTACTAAATGTAGCAATCATATCATTCGTTGGGTTCGGTAAAAAAGCAAAAAAGGAGCAACTTAGGGTTGACAAAAAATTTCACGACTGTAATTTTTTCCAATTAAAGTCAAAATTGTCTTTTCCAGAAAGAGATTCGTCTTGCAAAAAGGTGTACATGCCAAGTAACGAGTCCGTGGGCGCAGATCCTTATTGAATAATGATGGGGACGCGTGTCTGTTCCCTGATACTATCTAAATGGAGCGCGACCATGGATTCGAGCGTAGTGTACAAATTTTTTGGGGCAAATTACCTCCCATATCCCCGGAAATAACACTTCACAGACCAAATGAGCACCAAAAACTCCTTAATGTTTCGCTCTCATGGCTTAGAAATTTACTTTGGGGAAATACATGGGGTTCTGCAGAAAAAAAAATAACTGTACAAATAATCCAAATAGACTTGTATACGATGGATCTGGGGTCCTCTCCCAGAAAACAAGTCACGCCTAACAACGTCAATAGTAATAATTCTCGTTATCAGTTTATAGCACGTCGTTTGTACAATGCTAGATCAAACTGCTCAAAAGATCAATACGGGGAAATTCGAAATGCAGCATTTGGTCAAGACTAATTGATGGGGACACGGTTTATCATGTCCCCATCACTGAAAAAATAGTGTGGACGCATCCCGCTATCCACACCAGGATCTGCGCCTATGAGCGAGTCAGTAAGGAAAAATTCATTTAAAAGAATAGTCCAGACCCAAATTTATATTTGATATGTTAAAGAGGAACATATTCTAAGCATTCTGTGGGATTTTCACTCATTTTCCATGTTCGCTTCTCGAGATATTAGTAATTGAAGTTGACACATCTTCTACCAAAAGTGAATTTAAAACAAGCAAGTGTGATGTCATGGCTTCACATTGAAGGGCAATGTTTTGTTTTTCTTTAAAATTTACTACCAATTTTATACAACAAAACTCTAAAATATTCATGCCATAAATGCATCCTGAGCAGTGAAATATTTAAAATTTAACCTGTATTTTATCAAAACTGAATTTGGCTTTGGACTATTCTTTTAATGTTGAAGTTTTTCCGAGTACATTGGAAAAGCGTTACACCGAAAAGTATTTTATAAGACCTTAAAAGCAAGTGTTCATTTGATCAGGAAACTACATATACGTCAAACACAGTTTTTCCCTAAATTTCTTCGATATTGGAGAGATCCTAGGTCGTCTCACCATTGCGCCTGTTTCTCTGCAGTTCCCATGCTGCCGAAAAAGAACCACTAAACAATATACCTAGCCGTTACTGGCGATATTCGTTAGGTTTATAACTTAAACCTCAGATGGGAGTCGCTCATACCAGTTGGAGAGACATGTATGGTGCCATAAAAGTTTTACTGAGTCTTATGTCTTAAGTGATAGGATAGTACCTGATTTAAGTTTTGTTCATGATCCGCCATCTGCATAATATGCATTAATTATTCTCAAGATCACTTGATAATACCGGGGTTGAGGTACGAAATTACACTCTAAAAACACCCTGGTTAGATTTAACCAGTATTGTGATCACAGATGAACCAACCCTTTTCTGGTTAAAATAACCAAGAAATTCGGGTCAAATAAACATTGTACTGGTGAATTAAATGAATGATTTTTAAATCCCGGTCAAATATTAACATTTTCCTGGTAAAATTTAACCAGACTTCCTCGGTCACTTTAACCAGGAAACGGTTGGTTAATCTGTGACCACAATACTGGTTAAATCTAACCAAGGTATTCTAAGAGTGTAAGAAGAAAGGAAAGTGTTATCGTAAGCTTTCCTGGAATGCTAACAAAAAAAGTCCTCAGTCTAGGGACTCAGAAAAAGGGTTCTAGGATATTAAACCCTGCAGTGCTCTGGCACCTTTCATGTTTCAAAATAACTACAAATGAAAGGAAGCCAATCAATTCAAATGGCTATCGAGAGTGGTTGGTTCGTCCCACTTATTTTGTGTATAAATGAGACCTCCGCATCAAGGTTATACAATAAAGGGTGCATAACAGGAGCCTGAATGTTATACAATCCATACAAATAAATTCTAATTACGGCAATGTGCCCAACCAAAGGGAAGTGAGGAAGGTTATTGAGACGAAAGACTATTATAAACTAGCTGACAGGTTGTCAGAGTACCAGCAGCGTGGCTACGGGGGAGGAGGGTTGGGGTCTCCAGCCCTCCCACAAAATCTCAGGGCCCCACAGCAGCCCCCACTGGTGGTCGAGGTCAGTAGAACAAACATCAGCCCAACTATTTGGAGATCCAGCACTCCTCCAGCCCCGCACATTGAAAACTCTAGATATGCCACTGTAGAGTACCGTATGCCTGTAATAACATATTCTATGGAAGTTATGAATCGAACAATATAAATGACCGTAAATCAGAATGTATTTTTGTTCTACTCTTCAGTGCCTGAGACATGTGATTTGTAGGGAGTTCAATGGCCTCCTAAAGAATGTCAAGTGTCTTGAGTGGTTAATTAATGAAAGTATTTGTCACTTTCTTTTCGATGTAAGCCAACTTCAGTAAACTGATTAGCGAGCAAATGCAAAACATCAACTAGCAAATAACAATCAAGTGCATAGGCGTGGAAGCGGGTACTGGAGAAGGGCTTTAGTCCCCTCGACAAAAATTTGGTGGGGCGGGAGTATGGTTTTTACCCTCCCTCACACTAAGGACGAAACCCCCTTAATTGTTTCCTCTGTAAAAACGTAAACAATTAGCAGTAATTTGCTTCAAATTTCATCTAAGGACCTTCAAATATTCAAAATTTTTCCACCGGAAGGGCCACCCCTCCCTCAGATCCCTCCCCTCCCTCAGATCCCTCCCCAAGGACGGCGATCCGAAACAACGTTCAGGCATCCCACCCTCGCAAGCCTCGCACGGTTTCCTACGCCTATGATCAAGTGCAAACACTATCAGTCATGTTAGCCTCGTTCAGTTACACTTATTTAAATGAGTACTCCAGAACTTACCTCACAATGGTAAAGGAGCTCGTATGAACAGATTAACAAGGGCAACTATTTGCATGAATACAAAGCTTTAAAGTTTGTGTTGTGCCATGGAAATTTCACAGACTTTACTCTGCATTAGACTATGTATTAACTGTTACCATGAATATTTATATCTTTCCACAAAAGGGAGGCCTGCTAAATTCAACGTGCAATATAAAGTGGATGGGATTTGTAGTATTACCGTCAAAACTTTTACAGAGCCTACACTCACAGGTAAACTATATTATATATACTAATTCTTTTTGAAACAAGGGGTTTACAACATTTTTGTTTTGAAGTTTCGAAGTTTTACTTTAACGAGCAACAATACAGGGAAGATGACGACAATCAAACTATAAATACAGCTATTGTTACAAGTTGTAATGTGTAATAATTCGAAATAGCTTCAACTTGAACTGTTCAATTGTCTACCTAATTAAAGTTTCGATTTGTGTTTGGCAGTTCTTTTATGAACTTTACCTTACAGGGGTACTTTATGTAACAAAGGCAAGCCACTTACCAAAATTTATCATTAAGCCGAGTTCGCTATGTAGCCAAGAGGTGCAGACGTGAATGCTGCATACTGTAATGGATTAGAATCTGTCATAACAGGAAAAATTCGAACACATTCCAGCCCTTTTCATACATAAATACAACGTTACATTGTTACAGAGTATAACTTTGAGTATGGTTGCAGGACAAAATTGAAACCACGAATTACGGTATCCTTTGAACAGGTGAGTGCAAAAATATATGTTAAATGTTAGTACACTTATACCTATCAATGGTTACATGTGTGACAATAGTAAGTTTCCTGTTCTCATTCATATTCACATTCATATTAAACGTATGAAGGACTGCGACACTGTAAAAATAGTCAAAATCCGTCTTTTTGGTATGTGTAATATCGTATTGACCAGAGGGCAGAGCCCGGGTGGCACAAGGATTTTCCAGATAAAGGGATAGATTCCGCGAAGGGGTTTGACTAAAACTTTCACCACGATTTTTTAAAATATGCAGGGGTGGATCTAAGGATTTTATATAGCATGTGGAACGTCCTTTTGTACGCCCTAATCCACATTTACTAGCTTTGTCAAGCTTCTTGTGGATATAACCCGGTTTGTCACATGTCTTTACGTTTGAACATATTTAATCATTCTGACTGAAATGACTGAAATAAAGTTTATGAAACTGAAACAGAACTGAATACATGTTTCATTAACAGGGATGTCGAAGGGATGCCCACGTTTAGTTTGGTGATCTGACAGGTGGTAATTTATTTGGAAGTGATGTCAGGTTTTCGCTTGTAGTGGGAGATAGCCTACATCGTTGGCGGCGATCCCGGGGGACAGGGGTGATATGTTTGCCCATTGACTTTGATTTTTCACACAGTAAATTATTTGAAAATGGGGTCATGTCCCCAATATTGAGAAAAAATCACCGCCCATGGCATGATGACTTCTAAATTTTTTTCATTCCTTTTACATTTGCAAGACATATTTCACTGCAGTGGAGACAAAATTATATTAGGTTGAGGATCATCACCTTAATTTGCAGTTTTGGAGGGGTTACCAACCTTTTTCTGGAGGCGACCCCATGTCAGGTAGCAGCATCAGATCGCGACCCCAATTAATATACCATAATGCACTATAGCAACCAAATTGTTCATACCCAGGCGAGACTGCGCGGATGCTGACACTGTGTAGTGAATAGTGATTGCATTTGACTTCACAAAGTCGCTTCAGCAATATGTTAAGTTATAGCAATACGTAATTGCTGGATAAGTGTTATTTACTGTTTTTATTAGGGAGTGACAAATTTTCAAATATTTTCGAACTAGTTCGCGACCCCACGATAAGTGCTTCGCCACCCCAATTGTGGTCGCGACCCAAAGGTTGGGAAACCATAGTATAAACCCATAGGAGCTGCTTACTGTTTTTCCCGTGAGACGGAATCACTAGGACACGTTACCAAATTATACACATACAAGTATATTCCTTAGAGTTCTTTATCTCTTTTATTTTTCGTTGGTATTTCCATAAATCTTTACTGTCTACAAGTACGGCAATAAGTTAAGAAGAAGTAAGTTCACTGTTAGAAGTATAAGCTCACCATCAAGCATTACACTCAGTTACAATTTAACTATAATTCAGTGTGTTTCTTTAAAAGGAGAAGGCAATCGCCCCAAGTTTATTTTCAAAAATTGGCTAAATCTTACAGATCTCCTCTTATTTCCCTGTATAAAATCATTTAAGATTGGAGGTAAAGCAAGGAGTTCTGCATAAATTTAAGAAATAAGTGACAAAAATATTGTCACATGACTGATATGAGTCATACCTAAACTATTGTGACGGAGTACACCAACTCAATTGGGGGGACTGCATTTTCCCTTTAAACATTAGGTGCACTGCAAAGTATAAAACGAAAGCAACTTATTTACCTCTGCTCTGATTGAAACAACGTATATGGAGAATATTAACACAGAGGGCGATAGGGGAACTCATGAAGTTAAGGGAATTAATCATGTCATATATAGGCTCTCGCATTACAAAGTGAAAGAAACGACATCTGGTCTTCTGTTTTGTCCTTCAGAATACTATGTAATCCTATCCACACAAATTCAAGTAGATTAGATTCAAGCCTAAGGAGTACACGGGATGACGAAAATGTGTACGATACAAGCTTATCATGCAATACGGTATGATACTAGTTACCTTAATTCTGTTGATTTTTTTGCAAGTTAGAGGTTATGAAATGTGTTAATGACTTTCAGTTTTGATTTGATGTAGCTTTCATTTTGTAGCTTATTGCTATAGCTTAGAGGAAGTTTTACTTGTGGCGGTTATCTACTAGGTATTATCGGTGAATGCGATAAGTCTCTCACAACTTTTACGTGTTATGTGTTAAGTGCTGCTGTATAACTTCTGTGGGATGTAATGTACATTGAAAGAATGTTGGCAGTAAAATCTCCCCAGGTAAAGCATTTGAGTGACAAAACCAACATCATATAGCCATATGAACATGTAAGTACATTTGTTTCTTAATTCTATTCCCAGATTTTTGTAGGTCCTCCTTGTTTCTTAATGTTTTTATGTTTTGTTATATTCTGGCAAGTCCATCTTTCATTCTTCGGATGTAGCCAAAATCATCGGTTCAGTAGTGGAAATGTACAGTTACGAAAGTAGTAAAATTTGGACCTATCGCCTGAAACAAACAGTGACAAATAGGAATAATCTATCTGGGTTTCTCTCATTTAAGAAAAAGTTGAAGTAACTCTGAGAGATACAAATATCCTTGGGTCATTAGTTTAGCTGAAACAAGTATAAAACACCACATGTTAGCCTTTCAGTTTAGCACTAGTTAAGAAAATGTAGCGGCATTCACCTGGATTATGATACCTTAGCGATATAACGGTTAAACAGAGCTTTAACGCCCGAGTCCGGACTCGGTCTCGGATCCGGACCGAGTCCATATTTTTACTGGACCCGGAATTGGCATGGAATGTAAGGTCCCGGAATCTGCATTGACCTGGAATCGGAGTGGATTTAAGTCGAGTCCACTTAAAGGAAAGTTTCATTACCGTCACTTAAGAATACGCTCTTTTTGATTCACAATTTAATGAATGTTCGCACATAGCCAACTTAGTTACAGGGCAGACTAACCTAGACGTATGAAGCGGGGAGGGGGTGGGAGGAGGAGCTGGAGGCTAAAGCCTAAAAGTAAAAAAGTGTGGTGGGGTGAAAGTATGCTTCCGCCCTACTTCCTACCCATTCAAGAACGAAAACCCCTAAGCTTATTTGTTTCTTCTGTTAAAAATAATCTCAAAAAATGGCAGTAATTGTTCTAAAGTTTGCTCGAATATTGTAGGGAAACATCCTCCCCTTAGACTCCCAGGGACGTCTAGCATGAGTTATTCACCTGTATTATCATTTCGATGTTTATCGTGCGTAGCTTTTCGGTTCAGGAGAAAGAGCTCTCGCAAACCAAACAGAAACGTTAAATCAATTCAGGGGCCGCACCATCAGAGTTCGGGAGCCTCGTGACTTAACTGATTTCATGAAAGATCTGAACTGGATTTACACTGGGCCGTATTCAAGTCCGCCTAACCCGATTCCAAGCCAGTTCCGATTCCAGTGGTCACCATTCCGGGCCAATTCCGAGTCTAAAACCCTCATTTTCTGAGCCAAATCCGATTCCAGTATTCCCAAAATTTCGGACACATTCCGAATCTGCTATTTGACAACGTAGAATATCACGCAAGGCCTCTCGTACAATTTTTCAACTACTTTTTATGAAGACGGTCATTTTTTATGACAAAATGCAAAACTGTAGACATGGTTGCGACAGGGATCGGGGGCATGGCCGCCGTCGAAAAATTTTTATACTTTCGTCGAGGAGCCTTAATGGGTACGATAAGTATGTAAGTCCCCGACGACTGCAAGCCACCACGACAAGTTTCTTGCTTTTGCTCTTAAAGGAGGGCAGATTTTCCAATAAAACTCAAAAATTTCAATTTTTCTTCAACAGTTACCCCAAATTTTCGGCACCCTTTTCGGGTCAAGAAGTCCACGTTCATCCTCTTTTCGGCAACACCGTCGCCTTCTTCCGGGCTTCTTGTTGCCGCCCACGTCTGGGAGCTTAACAGCTTGGTCCCCCTGTTTGGCATATCCCGGCGCCATTTATGATTGTAGAAAATTTTGGTTTTGAGAGCGATTTCCTGCAATCTGAGTAATCTGGTAAGCCGCATTTTCTGACCTCAGCCCCTTCTACAGTAGGGCTAAGATTTGTTTGTTTGTTGTTTTACTGATCCTCCCTTGCGGGAACCCGGCAACCCTCTAATCGCGAGTTGGCCTGGTTCTATGAAACGCTCTAAAAGTGGAGACTGCCTTTTTAAGGAGCCCCTCCCATTAAAATTTTATACGTGTGCTAGTCTTTGCGTAGATACACTGAGCTTTGTCACCTCAAAAGCATGGATTTTGCCTCGTTAATGGGTGTCTTCTAGCTAGGCCTATGGTTCTCTCATCCTCAAAAAGTTTGAGAACCACTGATTTAAGCCGTGTATCTCCAGTATGAGACTCTGAAAAAGGGACACTTCTAAGTACCATTCGTTTTGCAAAGAGTACATTGATTTAACTTGAAATCCTAAAGTAATACTTTCTTGCACTTTACGAACACAACTACACATAAATTTTATATTATTTTTTATATTATTGTTCTTATTATTATTTTTGTTGTTACTATTCATATGGAATAATAATAATAACAATATTCGGTTTTTACAAAACGCCTTATCACCTAAGTCTCAAAGCGCTTCACAAATATCACCCCAGTGAGCAGTAAACCATCCCAGAGATAATTCCTCTAGCTAGATTAGCGTCAATGATGCAAGTTACCCCACAGGTACCCATTCAACATCTGGGTGGGGACTCGGGAGACGCAACTGAGATAAAGCATCTTGCCCAAGGACACAAAGTAATGAACTCGGCAGGACTTGAACCAGCAATCCTAGAATCGCGAGTCCGACAGCTCTGTCAATTGGGCACCACAAAAGGATACCATGGTTTCAACCTATGGGCGCCATTCAACTTTCATGTTATAGTCACTAGAATTTGACAATAGTACATATTCTACAAAAATGCATTGCCAATATTTCTCTAAAACTTTCTGTAAACCAAAGTGCTAAATCTTGTAAGAACAAAGAAGTAAAAGCGATGGTTCCTAGTCATGTTACAAAAATTTTCACTGAATTGCGTGAAAACGTACCTGCCCTGATCTAATTCAGAGACATCTAACGATTTTTTTTTTCTCTCCGGTGCAGTCCTAATCGTATCGTTATGTTGCTTGAGTCAAAGCCAAGCCCCCTCAGGACCTGAAAACTTGTTTACATGAACTTATTTTTCTAATTATTTACCTATTTTATCATATTTATGTCTTTCCTTTATCGTATTAGGTGCGATGGGAATTGCCAGATGGAATGAATACACTCAATTGAACAATACAAAACGAGTCCAATATTTCACACCGCTTCCCAGAAACTCAAGGTAAATTGTAGCATCACTAAGATTGACCTCACAGGCTGTGACATATGTCCAGTGGGGGAACATCCAGGCGGTGGGGTGATAATGATTCACACATTGCTAAGCACATGTAGAAATATAGATACACAACACAGCATCAGTAAATATAATTCATGCAGCAAACGTTTTTCCAGAGGTCCAGCTTTGGATGTGCCCCTCGTGTTGGCCTATAGTCCACACTGGATATACTATGTATTAAATAACACTGAAACGTTAGACAAAATTTCTGTGCCGAGCAGACACGACGTGATAGTCCACGTTTAAGACGATTTCCACTCTTTCCCAAGCAAAATGCTGTTTTGATAAGTATCCGACTATTAGGTACCGGTACATCTCAGCCCTCTTTATACATCAAGAACGCTGTCTACCGGTTGTTTAGGATATATTTTTGAATAAGATACACCAGTAAATATGATCATTTAGGCCAGTTTTATATGCAGAAACAGTACTGAGAAACTTTTCGTAGCATGGCCAACACGAAGACAAGAACGTTCCAACAGCCCTCGCCCCCACCTCCTCCCTCCCCTGAAATGAATGAAATGAGAAAAAAAAGAGAAAAAAGGAAGAAGAAAAAAGTTTAGCTTTCTGAAGGGTTTGGAGGTGGCTTCTGGTTGAATCCATTTAACTGGTTGACCACGACAAGAGGGTTATGATTTGGGAAAACACGTGAATGGCTGAGCAATGATACTAGTCTTCAGATACATGAACGTGAACATAATGATAGATGCGCTGGGAGACGGCTGGCTGGATTGAACTGTAGTAACAAATTTATGTTAATATGAGAGGGAAAATTTCTATAACTTAGGGGAAATGAGATGCCAAATTTTCTCTATATAGGTCTTGTAGGATTATTGAAGATGTCAGGCTGCAAGGTGACGTGCTATCGTGTCCAAGTGCTCTGGCCGGGGAGCATAAGAGTCACGTACCTACTCCAATCGATTTCCGAAAATTTCCAAAAAAATTTTAAAACGAAATTCAAAAGGCGTTTAAGCCATAGATTTCTGAAGTTGGCAGTGAGATTTGTATTTTTGAGTACCGTTAGTGATGGATTTATTTTAATCATTTCTATTACAAAAATATGTGAAAACTTTCAAAATATTCGCATATTTTTCGCAATCAGTCTTAATTTTGCAATCTCTGCGCTTTTAGTCTCATTGCTGTGCTTATTATCAATACGGTCTAAAACGTACTCGCATCATTCATAGGTAAGGGTTCTACTATTAAGCCTATTGTTTATATGCATAGACGTGATTTCAGAGGAGGACAGACTTGTAAGAATGGGAAACAAGGAGTTGTTTTACGCCCTTCTCTGCTTGTGAAACTTGAAAACTTCAACGAAAGACCCACATTGTAATTGGCAGACCCATTTTGGAGAATTGATAGTGTCTCAATGCAGAGTCCGCGAGCAATAAGTTTGTCATAGAAATGGTTTTTAACGCAAACTTCGGCTCACTTCGCGCACATTTTTCATGGTTGGGGCTCTGTAACTTATGACAATAACTTGGGCAATAAGACGGCGAAATATTTTTCTAGCAATAAAAAATATCCGAGAGTTACAGGCAGGCCCGTAGTCAGACAAGATGTTGAAGGGCGCGAGGTAGTTTCCTGGGGAAACAATTTTTCAGGGCCGAGATTTACCAAAATGCATAAAGGGAATGGCTTTTGATCTTGTAGGCGAAAATTTTTCCAGGGGGCTTTACCCCCTGGCCCCCTCTTGGCTACAGCCGGTTAGAGGTACTTTTTGCAACTCTGTAGGGACAGAGCATCAAGAGGAAATCTTAGAGCAATTCAACATCAGGAATATCCTATGGTAACTTTTGTCAGATATGTAGCATGATGTGAAATACCGGAAGTATGTATTTAGACATTTTTTAAAGCGATTTCACGGGGCCCTTCACTGTCACCCATTATTGCTAGATGGTTAATGCTGCTTTACATGTACATACTTCTAAATTCACGACCCTTTGGTTATTCCTGCTCCCTTCTTGCTTATATTCCCCATTGCACTTTGATCGTCTGAATTCTCATTGTTTAAGATAGTATCGCCATTTTGTAATTACTCCAGATCTTCCCTATGTCGGTCTCACGGAAAGGGTCCCATGCCACTGCCAAAATATCACTAAATAATGAGAGGTTTTAATCACGTTATTAATTCAGAGTTTTACCAAAGACAGCATCATTTTACATCTAAAGCATCTTACATTAACAAAATATTTTCAAGAGGGGAATTTTTAATTGCCAATCCTTCAGCCCCCCCCCCTCCTCATGCACAACCAATGAGACAATTTACTAAATAATGACAAGTTTTCAACTTACAATCTGTTGAAAACTTGCTAGCCAAAGATAGCAGAATGTGTTTCATCTAAGCAACCTCAAATGAACAAAATATTTCAAAGGGAGGACCCCTCCCCTCAATTCTCCCCCAAGATGGCTTGTCTGTACAAAGTGACACAGGAAGGATCCGCCCGATTGCAAACTATCGTAGGCATGTCTATGCATGTTTTAAACTCACTCTGTGGGTTAATGTTGGGTGGGTTTACTGAATCTTCTGTGGTGCCTCCCCAATCACCATTTTCTGGCGGCGCCACTGATCGTGCCGACTGTGCCCATCCGCCGATAGTAAATCTCTTGCCAAAAGTGCACTAGCGACTAACAGAGATGGCAACGCGTATTTAATGCGGGAGAGTGCATGCCAAACGTTTTCACTTCGAGATTTGAAATGATCTAAAAGAAGTTTTAATCGAAAAATTTCTACTGGAGGTGGGAGGAAATGTCCCTATGGATGAATGATTGATGTATTTCAATTGTTTTCCGTAACAAACCTTTTACAGCCATGCAACCTTAATTTTTCCTCCTCCAATTTCAGTTCATTTTTTTCATTCTCTCCTTAAATACCCTTTAGAAAGGTTTCTGCTTTATTCAAAAGTCAATAGTTACAAAACGTTTTTCTAAATTGTCGTGATTATGCAGGAGCAAAGTTAATAACTAGCTTGTGAATAAGAGGAATTCTTTCCGCCTTCTACTAGTTTTGAAAAAAGGTAAGCATACTTGAAGAGAAGAACTGCTCTCTGGCATGTTTCAAAGCATTCATAAATCAGACTTATCTACCTCTCAGAATCATTTTGTTCTCAAAATACTGCGTGAATACAAATTTTACAATGAAAAGTGTTTCAAAAGGAAAAAATTTTGGCGCGCTTTGGGCGCAACGGTTTTCATTTTCTCCCCATATCATACTAATGTTGTGATGAAAATAAACAGTTGTTACGGCAAAAATCATTTCTAACTTACCTCAATGTACATATCGCTTTTTATGCTGGCATCCCAAATTTTAATAACCTCAGATTCTCCGAGAACCTCACCAGGTGTCCTTATAGTAATCTTTACTGAGCCATTCCATCAAATATCATAAAATATGAACCGAGAAACTGAAGCCGATTTTTGCTCTCTTGATAGGCAATATTGCTAGAACTTTCCGGGGCTTCGTTCTCGGGACCCCAAGCGGGGCTACGCCTCTGGACCATAGGGTCCTTAACGCGGGCCCCTGGACCCCACTCGTGTAAACTCGTGCTTCGTATTCATGGTACACCTTTCGTGCACTTGTTATTTCTCATCTTGCACCCCAACGAAATTTCTAGATCCGAGCCTGCCTTCCAATTACGTAATACTGTTACCTTTGAATGGGGTTGAAAAAATGAGTTTAAACGTTATCTCGTCAATCGTAAGTTGTTCCCGTAGAAAGAGTAACAGGCCATTTTCAACATAAAATTGATGCTGCTGACCGTGTGGTCTTCTGTCTTATGTTGGAAAGTTTCATCTGCAGCAGTTTAAACAACTCAGTTTAATGTACTTACTGCAGTATGAAAATTACTTCAAGAACCTTATATTTTCTGTCTGCAACATGATGTAGAAGTTTAGTGAAAAGCGCAGCATGCCTGTGATGCAGCTGTAATTTTCAGGGTGAAATCAAGAGGGCCTATTCCCTACGCCCCCCCCCCCGGAAGAAAAGAAGAAGTACTGATTCTCCCTAGGAGACTCAATTGTACTCTTAAAACCCTTGCTCCCAAGGAAACTAAAGGTGCAATACAGAGAACTGTTTTAAAGACATTAAATATGTAACTGCCAGCGTTTTAACCAAGTCTCGACTCTAGTAAGAATCTTCGAAAACTTATTGACTTGAAACATACAAGAGACTTTACCCTCTTGAAATAAGACAGTAGCTTGAGTCAATGACTTGACACCAGTTACTAAATATATGTAAACGAGGACTTACCACAAAAAGGATGGCTTTGTTACTAAACAGGAGGAAACCGTTCCTCCCATTGAAAAATTGTTTCCCATGTTAATATTTTGAATGTTAGTAAGTTGTTGTAGCTAACACCTGAGGCAATTATAGCCCATAACTCATCCCAACACCCACCCAGCAAGCGGACATACCTTGCGATACTAATTAGTGAGTCAACAAACCTTTTTTACAAATAAAAAGTGTTCAAAATTTTTTTCCAAGATACCTCCTAAATAACAGTAACTCTCGTTCACTGAAACCAAATATGTTGGTTCAAAGTTTTAGGTGTAGCGTCTAAACATGGATGCTTTGCTTTCCATTTTGGTAAGTTTCGATAATTTTGTTGTGGAACAGTGGCGTAGCTAGAAATTCATAACTGGGGGCAGAGCACATTTTTGGGGGCCAAACCCAAAGTGCAACTGGCACGTGCTTTTGGTACATATAAATGAACAAGCGACTATATGAACATCCCGGGTGATTTTCCCCACGGTGGTTCAGGGCAGGGGCCAATAGCAAACTCAGATCATTTGAGTTAAGTAATATCTTGATAAACCATGTTTTGGACCTTTTCCTTGTTTTTGGTACCGGAATATAAAAGGCCACACCTGAGTTGCCCCCTAACCTTGGTTTTGGAGTGCATACTATTTCCTGAAAACCCAAACACCCGAAATCATCCTGGTAATAAAAATTAGGTGAACGATCCATGACATTTCCAGAATTTTTTAACTCTAGACTTCTAACAGGGTTGTTAGAAGAACGGATTTACTACATGCTCACGGATGCATGCAGTGGAGTACCCAGGATTCCTCTCAAGGGGTGGGCATGCAGTATGTTGTGTGATCACTGGCCTGGAGAGGGGTTGAAAGGGAGGGGTTCCCCCCTTTGAATATTTTCGAAAAATTAGGTGTCCTTACATGCAATCTGGTTCCACCTATGCTACATTTTGAAGTAAAATTTGTGTTAAAATACTTACTTACTTTTTAGGAACTAAAGAAAAAAATTGGCATCAGTAAATGGGGTCTAAGGGGAGCGGTCCCTCTTCCCCTTTGAAAAGGTTTGAAGAATTAGGTGTCCTTACATACAATCTGGTGTCACATATGTTACATTTTGAAGGAGAATTTGTGTTAAAAAAAATTTACTTTAAAAAAATTTACGTATTTTTAGGAAGTAAAAATAAAGCCAAATTGGCACCAGCGAGACCCCCTGCGTACGCCACAGGATGTATGAATTAATGTCATTTAATGTCGTTTTTAAAAGCTTTCAAAACCGAATGAATCCACTCCGTAACCACATTTTTATCAGTCTGTTAATTTTGTTACATTCTAAATAGGTGGAGAGCCCTTTGATCGATCTACGTTTGTGCTCTTTCGTTGCAAATGGCCTTTTGATTTCACGCTTTACCTGTTGCCCCCGTTGTTTCTGGGATCCCTGACTATGAGTAGCGTAATTCATATTGTTATCGGACATGATTACTACTAAATGCATAATAATTTTAAACAATGTGGAGGGTACATTGAAATGATGACATTCGATGACTGAAATATAACAGTGATGAATAATGGCAGTTTTATAACACAATTGTGTTTAAAGCTTTGTATTGAGAGATCACCTGAACATCAAAACAAGCGTCGCCCTGTCGAGACTGAACTACAAAACTTTTTATAGCCTTGAAGTTTTACTAACCTGTTTAGATCGGATAGTTTGACAACTTGAAATGTGTGAGCATTTAGAATGATAGAAATTTAAATGATAGGCCTGATCCGTCAGTGATATTTAGACATTTAACACATAACCTTGAAATTTTTTGGAGGGGCCTGAGGGAATTTTCTGGGCCTAGGCCCCCTCCCGCCCCCCGTCCCCGCCCACCCCCCGCCCCCCCGTGGCTACGACACTGTTGTGGAAGTAAAAAGGATTATTGTACAAATGATAAAGTAATTTTCCATCACAAAGACAGAACATAAGAGGAGATCTGACACTTCACACTATTGACTGAAAGGTTGGTGTGTCTGCTTAGGCTATAATGTGGTTCACTTGTCTGATATTCTCAGACTTTCACCTACAGTAAGTTGATAAAAATATCTGACAGTCACTTGAAAAATCACTCATAAACACTCAAAATAATTTTCCCGCTTATTTAAAGAAAAAATCATCAATACAGTGAGGTATCCTATGTAATTGCTTTGATCATGGACCAGAGCTACCAGTAGTGTATGATGATACAGTAGTTTTCTGTCTTCTACTTTTCCCTTACTTAAACACAATAAAACACAATAAACACGTTTGCCATAAATGTACAGTGCAGACTAGATCTAAGCACGACTTTGAATGAAACTTTGAAAACAGCCCAACCAAGGGCGTAACTACCCAAAGCAGCGCCCAGGGCAAACACTGAAATGGCGCCCCTTCCCCGTATCATACTAACGGTTCAAAAATTATACACACCCTAGTCCCCTAGTTCCTCTATTGAATTATTATAGTAAGAGACTAAGTAATTAAAGCTTTATCTTCCTTGCTTTCGATGGAGCGAATAGGTCGATTATGTGCTCAAAGTCAGTTTTTTTTTCGCCTCTTCTTTTTCTACACTTAGTAGAGCGAGATCACATAGTCATATTTAACCCAGGGAGGCTCTCAAGTAAGTTAATATGAGTTTCAACTTGCTGAATGACCTCTCGCAGCTGGCTATGGAAACTGCGATAGTTAGCATTATTTGAGTAGCGATGCGGAAATTTGGGAAGATGCTCTCATCTTCATAGAACGATGAATTCTAGTAGGCCTTCAGGTCTTGTTATTATCGTGTTAAATCGACTAGATAGCAGCATCCTGCAATCTAGAATTTTCTCATACAGTTGTTGTCCATCAATATCAATACTATAAAATTCGCATAGCTTTTTGCAAACAGACTGGCGAACAGTCTCACTTGCTCAAAGTTGTCAAAATGTAAAATAATAATCGTCTTTAGTTTTGCTGTTTTGTGATCGTGAAGACTATTGCAGAAAACTTTGATAGACTCTTCCCACCAGTCGTTCTGAATAAAGAGGCGGTGGAGTTGGAATAATTTCGCCGAACTCGTTGGGAGGGCAGATACAACGCAACCTGGCAGAAAAGGCCTAAATCGTATTCAGCCTATGGTTTCTCATTCTGACGGAATTTCATAAGAAGACACATGCTATCATATTTCCATGATAATCGAAAGAATAGTATATGCCTGATTTTTTTCAACTGAAGATTGCGCCCCCTCCTCCGAGCGGCGCCCAGGGCACGTGCCCTAGCTGCCCCACCCTACTTACGCCTGTGAGCCCGACCATATAAATATTGACCATTTTGCCACGACCACTGCCCTATACCCCTAATCTTTTGTTTACGCCATGGCGTAACAGCTGTCATCTACAAACTCTTTGCAATCTTTTATACTATTGGACGATTGCATGCAACGATCCATATCCGATGTTTCATTCATAGGACTTCAAAGAAATGTGAATATCAGCGTTTATAAACCCGGGCTGGCAAAATGTTGAAGAGGTACGGTAAATCGGCATGATGAATTTTTAGTGTGCCCCAAGTTTTTGACGTTTTTAAATGGTCATCGGAATACAGGTTATACTTTTGAGAGCAATTTGGCTCTGTAATAAATTACGGTGATATCGATTTAATTGGTACCCTCTCTGTTGATTTCTTATGACATTATGAAGTTGGACTGTAAAATAAGCATGCAAGCTAAGTCTTATCCGTAAATTCTGTGTGCAAAAGAACATTTCGTTTTTATTCCAACAGAAACGAATATGGTCATTCAGTCTACGGCTTTGTGTTTTTCACCGTCCTTCTACTTTCTGATTATACAAAAGGATATTGTCCGGGCCAGCCTGAACAGTCGTGCAGCTCGTGTATTAATAATACTGCTGTTTGTAGCGGGAGTTGTCTTGGCGACTTGATACTTTCGAGAGAATACGTATCGCAAATCTGCCTAGGACATAAGCCTGTGATACGTAACGTTGATTTGTCATTTAATTCCTTGAAATATTTGGATTGTTCAAAAAAGACATCCATAATTTTCAAGATACTGAATATTTCTCATAATAATATTATCATTGATGATTGTAGCTATTGGGAAAATAATTGTTACGATGCTTTTAAATATTTGGAATACATCGATCTCAGTTTCAACAGAATCAAGAATTCTTGTAACGCCACGGCATTTCCTCTCTTAAAGCTGAAACACGTAAATCTTAGCCACAATGAAGTAACGTCCCTCCATAATCTTCCCTTCTTTTCAAACGCGAATAACATTCATGTTCTCGATCTGAGTTACAACAACGTTTCATACTTATCGTGGGATTCATTTCGTAACAAGACCTCTCTCGTATCCGTAAACATCAGTTTTAATAATTTTAAACAGTTTTGGACATGTTACCATCTTTCCCTTGAGCCGACAGGAGTATTCGACATTGGCATTTACAAAAATACTAGATTTCATCTGACTAGTGTAGGTTTTAGTAACATCACGCGTGCAACATACTTCTACAGCTGTGTTGTGTCAATCTCTGTAAATGATTTCAACTCGTCATTATGCTATGAAGGTGTTTATTGTAATGCTACAGATGGTGCAGATTTGTTTCAATCGTTGAATGACAGTAACACATCGGACCAATCTTGTAGAAACAAGTGCATGAATAAGTTGTTACCTATTCCGTGCCATACCGGTATGGAAGTTTCAACTGGCCCTTTATTAACGAATACACAGAAGAGAACTTCATTACGTGCAACAAATGTAAGTACTTATGCGGAAACTACCGTGGCGAGAAGCGATTCAATCACAATACCTGTGACAAGCAACTTTTACGCAGAAATATTGATACCTGTATTATGTACAACAATACTGCTTCCACTCTGCCTCTTAGTTTTCGTTGGCTTATTTTCCCTAAAGTTACAAGAAATAATAAAGGAAAGACAATATTCACAAAGACTGAAACATAATGTTAGTGATGACATTTATGAAGATATTAACAGAAGTCTACGAAATGTGACAAAGACAATAGATTTTAGTAACGACACACTGGTATCTTCAGATGAAGTTACGAGGCAGGAAATTTATTCGGCAATGTCAGAACTGGAAATAATTTCCGTCACACCCTCCTCACCAAATGAGGAACGAGCGGACAATTATGAAGAACCGACTTTAGCTGAAGAATATTCCCACCCGAATTCAGCAAATGGACACACCTCGACTGATGCAGCAGCACACACGATAAGTACATTGAGATCACTGCCTATGCACAGATCAACAGGAAGTACAGGGGGGTCGGTCTGCTACTATGCATTGGGATCAAGCTGTGATGATATTGACAAAAATGAAGATGATATTAACTCCTACAAGTACGCAGAAATAAACGGGGATGATCTGAAACAAGATACACATTCTTATGACAACCCATACCTTGGAAAATTTTCAAACCGTTCACTGATTACAACAAAATCCACCTCTCACGTCTTGGATAACTTCTTTGATAATAAAAGCTCTTTTAATAATTGCACAAAGATAGGTCAGTGTAAAGATAGACATGCACATATGGATAAAATTGGCATCACTGATCAAGCCATTGAAGTGGCAGAAGACATTCTCAGTCGCGTCAAAAGTGCCAGCCTTGATATGATTACGAATTCATGTTACCGCGAAAGAAACGCGGACATGAATCAGAAAATATCAATGAAAGAGGAGGCACTCAGTCATTATAAAAGTGTTAGTCTTGATATGCTAACGAATCCATGTTACGCTCCGGTGACGTCACACAAAGATATTCCTGAAAACAGTCAAAGCAAATGTGAGTTGGCAATTTTAAATGATCATGACCCCAGTCAGAAGCCACAGAAATATGATCAATCGTTTCTTGAGTTGGAATCTAAAAGTGCAATTGAACTTAAAAGTCCATTTGATGAAAACGACTGCTTACACACCATGAACTTCTTTACACTTGGTATCCAATCGTCAAGTCATATGAACACTGCTTCCACAAACTTAGACGAAGGCGATGGAATTCTCAATGAGGATCAAATTGGAAATCCTGAGATGATTATGAATCCATGGTACCAACCAATAATATTAAACAAAGAAAAGCAGTCATCTCACGAATCAAAGCCTTTAGCGGTGAGAGAAAATCTGTTTGAGTACAGTATAACTAGTTCTGAAGATCCCACGATGTCACCAAACCCTTGCTACATGCCTATTGAAGTAGACTCGGAAAATATTAGTACTGAACCAATTTTTGGAGTTGTAGACTCCTCACGAAATCCAAATGTGGACGACGAGGATCCTTCCGATGACGTGGCAACAGAAAGTTTGAATTTTTGACAACTGCTGTGTGTACCCAGCCTTTGGTCAATTGAGAATGTATAAGTGAAGTGGATTTAATATGTCTATCATAGTAAACTATACATAAACTATTACAGTATTATCAGATTAATGTAAATAAGTCCGAAATAAGAATGGTGAACATGCAATTTATTTTACCATGTATATTAAAGACCCAAAATTGAAAAATGAAATAATATGAAATAAGTATAGACCTTATAAACAACATTCCTTACAATTTAAGTTTCTAAACAGTTTTGGCACACACCAGAACAGTTATTATTCAGTTGTGACTTTTCGATCTCTTGTTGTGCTGTCGTTATACAAAATGTTATCTCATGCGAAAGGTCATTTCTAGTTATTTTAGTATAGTATCGAACAGCTGGAAAATGTTAGGAATAATAATATAATTAATATTTAAATAATGAAATTTTCAAAGTATTTGAATTGCCACAAAGATGAAAATAAAAGTACGTTTAGTTGATCTTAGTCATATTCTGTTTAATTTTCCTAAATTTGGAAGAGTAATTTGTGGATCCGTTTACAACACCCTATGTTATCTTATGCTATTATGCAATTTATTGCCGGGTTGTTATGTAAAGTCTTTGGACGTGCTGATGTAAGATAAAATTTAATATGTCCTTATGACGCAACAGAGAATCAGGATTAGTAGTTCTATCGTGGCTTTCTACTTTAGGAGGAAGTAATCTTTGCGGCCAAATTTCAGTTTTTGCAAATTGGTAAACTTAACTTCCTTGAAAAGTTGAAATATTAAATCGTTCGACTTGTTGTTGTTAATTGTCCTTTGTTCCGGAAAGGGCTTTCGTCTTAACATTCACTTTGTCAAAGATGAAGGGAATCATCATAACATTGTTGCCCTATCACTGTTATGTATTATGTTATTCACCTATAGCTAAACAGCAAAAAATAAAGATGTACAACAGTATTTTAAGTATCTTTGATGTCATTGTTGTTAGAGTAACTCTCAAGCAAATTTTTGGTCAAAGTCCTAGTGATATCAACTGACGAAATTCTGAAGATCACCTTCTGGCATCTAGTTTGGTCACTTTAGCATTAGAAAATTGTATAATCAGCAGTAAATGACAAATTTCAAATCCAACTAAGTATGTTTACTAACATGCGCGTACACCAGTGTTGCCGAATTTGTTACCGAGAACAGAACACCGACATTGGTGCAAGACCGTCTTATTAATTTTTGTGGAAAACTTTTCACTTACA
>WURT03213116.1:0-10439 GCA_009936505.3 Holothuria glaberrima
TATATATATATATATATTTATATATATATATATATATATATGAAGTATACAGGAAGAGCATCAATCCGACCGACACACAATATAAGTTGGATACCCAGGCTTGCACCTATGGGTCTCATTGTGGATGATGGGAGCTTGTCTCAGAACCTCAAAGTTCATAAGGTGTTTCTGCCGATGGAGACTGTGTTCGCACCTTTAGTTTGTCTCCACGCTTCTGCTAAATCAAGTGTAAGCTGACTACCAAGTAATCCTGCATGGTCAGTTACTCAGTTTACTGCTCACTTGATCATTAAATAGTCTTGCAGCAGATGTTTGTATTCTACAAATTAGCCAATTTACACTTGAGAGAGTTTGTTTACACAAGTTGTGGAGAGTAGGGAAAAGAGGAAGTCTTATCTCTCTTTGTGATTTTTTGGCAGTGTACAGTTCTGAAAAATCCTCCGAGCGGCGGATATTGAAGTGGAATTTAGTATCGGCAAGAACACGGCATGTCGTATGTTATTTTTGTTTTGTACGTTATGTATTTATTAATAAATATATATATATATATATGCAATTTGAGTCAACGCTATGTTGAAATCGCATGGAGACCTAAGGCCATTTAATCTCTAACAGGCACTTGCCTCACACTGAAAGAGGATTTTTAATATATGAATGCGAAACTTAGCCCAGGCAGAACCATTGAGGCCTACGTAGATATATGTATATATATATATATATATATATAGACGGACAGACGGACAGACACCCAGAAAGCAGACAGACAGACAGAAAGACAGGCAGACAGACAGACAGACAGATATATAGATAGAGAGATCCACAAGGGTGACATACGGGTCTTGTAAGCTACAAAAAATCTCCCGTATAGAGTCATGTTCATTTCGTTTTTATTCATCAGTTTGGTATTTGTTTTCTTTGCTTTTCGGTTTTCATCATTTTCAGATTTTCATCCTTACGTTTCTTTTGACTTTTTGTTTTGAAAAAAAAACCTTTAGTTTTTTCGATTTTGGAAGGTTTGTGAATTCGCGTTTATAATTCCATTCCGTGCAACTTCTTATAGGTTTCCTTCAACAGTCTCTCTGTTTGCGTAGCCTAAGAGTCTTTCGTATACAAGGGATTTGCTAAAAGTTTTTCTTTTCAAACCCATACCTCATTTTCATTATCTATTCAGAATTTTGCCATATGGTCATTGTTTAAAAAAATTTATGAACCTTTCGAACCCTGGGCAAGCAACGATAAAAAGAGTTTCTAGCATCCAGCCAAAGTGTAACGTCATTTTCTTACCGTATACAGTCATTTTGAGTTCTAAAAGATCATGGTATGTGGTGTAATTATTTTAAACCAGTAAACTCTGTCCAAAACATTCAGATAACTAGGTCATGCTCCGTAGATTCGTCGATACACTAGGAATGTCTGACACCCTTCGCAGTTTTGACACTGAGCAACATTTGGATTTCAAAAGTTAAAGGCAGACTTAAACATACATCACGTTTTGTAGGAACGAGTATTGATGCGAAATATTTACGTAAAACACTCATGCTTTGGATGTGAATGCACTTGAAACTAACCACCGGCTGTAATTCGGTATCTTTGTCGTTAACACTCTTCTATTTGTCTTTGTTTTCTCGCACTGCAAATTGAATACAACCTCAACAACATACACGTGACGTCGTGGCAGTCGATCAATTCCGCATGTCGCGTCCTCAAGAACAAATAACATTAGAATTCACTCAAAAGAGGCACCTTAATATATGACCTTGTAGGCGAATCCATATGCAGTCGCAGTCTTAATCGGGAAGTCCGTTTCGCTCTACAAAGAGGGACGACACGTATTTTCATTATAAATATCCTTACTCCACGAAGTACAGTAGGGCTTATCTACTAACGAAACAATATGAAACGTAACTTGCTTAATTATGAAAATTGGGAAATTTGGAAGATGGTTTAGATTACAAAACTAGCACTTTACCTCTTCCTCAATCACATCCCTAGCTCGACCTATGTTAGTTGTATCACTAATCTCACTCTAAATGTGACACCGACTGCATGGTCAAGTGGTTAGAGCATCCGACTTGCAGCCGGAAGGCCTAGGGTTCATGGCCGGGTCATACCGAAGACTTTTAAAATGGAAGCTACTGCCATTGTGCTTGGTGCTCAGCATAAGCAATGAAGTAGGGAAACAAGAGAGTGAGCCGCAACTGCAAGAAAGGTCGTGAGCGGCCCGACTTAAACCATTTGGCTACAAGTTGAGCCGTAAAAACTCACTTAACTTACTAACACAGTCATTTGTACTCGCAGTGTTTGATTCAATTATTTAACGAAGCATGCACAGCAAAATTTCGGCTATTCATTTGTGGCTCATACGTTACAATTTCACATAAGGTGGCTTCCATTTTAAACCAAATATGAACGTCAGATTTAAACAATAAGCACGTCTGCAACCAAATAAAACATATTACTTTGCTGTAAATGATGCTTATGAGTGAGCATACAAGAAACCATTTCCCTAATTTTACAATTTATGTCCTATATTAAAATAGTACCTCGCTTGAAACAAACGCAGAATTAAAGTAATTTGACCTTGCGGCGTTCAACATTTCAACATGATGCTTTACAATTTTCTGCATCGTATTAAACATGTTTAGAGCCGTTACTGGGTGATATAAGTAACGTATGAATCATTGGTCAGCGCTTGTTATTGATGAGCATTGTTTTCGGCAGATTTTCAATATGCGCGACGGAACCAAAAATGTTCAGTTTTGTACCCGGGCTTACGCTTTTGCACAAATGCTTAGTTACTAAACTCTAGGCACGTGTATCAAGCGATATCGATGCGGGCTGGTGGTCTCTTAGTGTGGTTAAAGCGTACCTAAAGTCAAAAATGTTTAAAGTATATGGCACAAAGCTTGAAGAATGTATTTTAATGGTCCAACTCCCATCTTTAGGGACATTCCAGAGCCGAGATATAAAATTTTGAAGCGTATTCACCCAATTTAAAGTATTAGATTGCGCAATAATTTGTGATGTAAAATTACCGTCTTTGTTTTTCTTTGTTTTTTCAAACGCCACTGCTCCATGTGCCAAAATGTGATCACTTCATTACTACTATGGGGTTACTTGACTTTACAAGCCCTCAACATGCAACATGTTTTGCAAGAAAACAGTAAAATTTTCAAAGTTTTGTAAACATTTTAGCTTCAGAGGAAAACAAAAGCGTGAAATGTGAGTTGTGCAAGAAGGGCCTCACAAATTATTACGCAACTGACTATTTCAAATTAAGTGAATATCTTTCAACATATAATATCTCAGCAAGAAGATGGGAGTTGGATGAATGGGATTTATTTTCCAATCGCTAACATAAATACCCTTTAAATTTGAGACTTTAGGTACATATCAAGTAAATGTTTGTGTAGTCTGAGTAATTCCTTTCGACCGTTCGTCTTGTTTCTTCAATCTTGCTCTTCTCAGATATCTTAAATTGGTTTTTCCAATCCTAGCTACTCAAGTGATCATGGTTACTCAGGTGGGGCCATGAACAAGAGTTTAAAGTTGCGCAACTAAGGCAGCCATTGAAAAATATATCTCGAAGTGCGTGCTGTGTTACAACAGGTTCACGCCTCGTTCCACCCCCTTTTTGTTTTTGTTTTGTTTTGTTTTTTTTTTTGTATGTTTTTTGTTTTTGTTTTTTTTTTTTTGCTAAAAACTGTTTAGCCAAGTTCCTTTACGCCTTGAGTAACCATTAGTCTCTTTATATTAAAGAAAGGAAATAAAACGCCGATGCAAAAATTAGGAGTTTCGGTGTAACACAGCCTCACTAAATGGCTTAAATTAACAATCTGCTGGTTTATTTCAAGAAACAGCACTTGCAACGTTGCATTACAGAAGGACGAGAAGATAACTTATCTCATGTGTATTTAAAAGGTATCCCTACAGAGGAGAATAGAAGACACCAACAAAAGAGATGTGAAGTACGACAAAAGGCAGCCAAAGTTCAGTCAGATAACATTTGAAAAAGTCTTCGATAGTCGTTTAAAATGAAAGACGACAACAAATCTTTCAGTAATTCTTTGAAATTCAATTTAGGAAATTCTGAGCATTAACTTCAGACAAGTGAAGATGAGGCCAGCTCATTCATAGTTTCAACAGGATCGCAAACAATGGTGAAAATTCTTTGGAGAATGCAATATCCTGCAATGCTATCAAGGGAATATGAGATGCCAAAGTGTGCTCAGAAGGGTCCTTCAAAATAATGACAAACGCGGCTTTCTTCACCGACTTATTTGTGGTTTTAAATTTGTGGTTGCTATTTTCTGCGATCTAGAACGTTTTGGTTGCCAGAGGTTCACCATAATTCAGGAGTGGATGGAGGGGGGGGGGGGTCGGAGACGTCCAGATCACCTTATATTTCCAGATGTGTTTTTGTAATGCCGAAATCTTCTCGCAAAGGCAGAATGATTTCATGAGGCAGATGAGTGTGGACAACTAACCTTTACAAAGATTCTACAGAATATGCTGGATAAAATGACAAAAAAAAATTCGGCGAGCTTTAGAAAAATATCTGTTGTCTTTCATAGTTGGAATTTAGAATAGCGGAATAGACCCCCCCCCCCGAACCTTAACATAAGTAGCCAGTGAATGCGGTGTTTTCTGTAACATTCAGAAATTGAACCCTCAGTCAGATTTTTTTTTTTCTTGTATCCGGTCGGGTGGTACCGAAAACTACAACGAAGGCCTGACGATGTACAGAGTAACATGCATGTTTTCCCTCAGAGAGGCCAGTTGCCCCTATGACGGATGTACTATGCTCTCCAGAAGCGACGACAAGCCAAGATTCTACCGTTTGTCAATAAAAGAGTTTTCTCTATGTAACTCTTAGCCAGATTTCTAGAGACTAAACTACACTTGACTTGACGCAAGTACTTTTAATGTTCCCAATTGGTCAAAGTTATACGAAAAGTTATGGGAACCTATTTTGTACAAGCTTGTCGTGTCAATCACTTCACTCACCCCATTTGCCCTCCTCTTCCCATCGTCGTCCTTGCCGCATCCTCACTTGTTAAGGATGACGTCGAGCAAATGTGCCTCTCCAGCCTTAGTGTATGTAGAGACATTTCAGGAGGCGGCTGACAGTGTTTCTCATGAAAATTTTTCTCGTCGGCCAAAAAATATAAGATGAAGTTCTAAAAAAAATTACATACTTTGTTAAGGGGTTAGCGCCCTAGACCCCGTCCTCATACTCCAATGTCGTCCTGTGCCCCACCTTGTTTAAAAAATCGTGGCTATAAAACACTGATCTTCTCACGTATGACACGTACTTAATTAAGGGTTCGTTGATGCTACCTCAGAATGTAAAGTTTAGACAATTTCTCGTTAAACCATATGTATCATTGGCCTAAAACAACGAGTAAAGCAGAGATCTGTTTTTCCTTTAACGTGATTTTTTCGAAGAAAGTTTTTCAAACGTATTTTTCTTCGGGGACATAAATTTGAAGTCTGAATGAATTAGTTAGTTAGATGTGGTTTCACGGCTCAGTTTGTAACCAAATGGTTTAAGTCGGGCCGGCCACGACCTTTTTTCCAGCTGTGGCTCACTGGCTTTTTTTCCCTACTCCATTGCTTATGCTGAGCACCAAGCACAATGGCAGTAGCTTCCATATTAAAAGTCTTCGGTATGACCCGACCAGGATTCGAACCTTAGACCCTCCGGCTGAAAGTCGGATTCTCTAACCACTTGACCATGCAGTCCGTGCACATTTAGAGTGAGATTAGTGATACAACTAACATAGGTCGAGCTAGGGATGTAATTGAGGAAGAGGTAGGGGTGAAGTGCTAGTTTTTGTAATCTAAACAAGTCGGATGCTCTAACCACTTGGCCATGCAGTTGTCAAAATTAAGTTGAGATGGAACTTCAAAAGCCTATTTAATGACACTTACGGCATTTCAGTCTTGGAGTGATAATTTGCCCCCTTTTCGTTGCCTTGCTGTGTGCCGACTAACTATGGTGCTCCGCTTAGATGGTGTGACCATCTTCAACTCCCCTCTCCCAACCCTACTGTGTCAAAAATGAGCTACGACAGTGGCAGTTTACACCACGTTGCATCTTAGCCAACTGCCATGAAAAAAATTCTCAAAGTAGAGGAATTTCTCCTCAAGAAACACCTCTTTCTCTCAACTCCAGTCGAAAAAAATAATAAATTCTAAATACTGTTTATCATGTAATCAAAGCTTTCATATTGTAAGTGAGTCCATTTAGCTTCAAAGACACTGTACAAAAACAAAAATTTCTAAAAGAGAATAGTTTCCCCTTTCCTTCACCAATACGGCAGCCTTGCACGGGGTGATAAGGGAAGGATCCGCCCCCGCCATCTATTCTGTGTACTCGACTGGACTGCCCCAACCCTCCTTTCCTTATGGATTTTGGCATGGCAACGGCCCTGGAACAGCACTACTTTCAGTGTGCTTTGATGTAAGATTAACGGCTGCAGATCTTTTCATGGACGAAGAGAGTGTGAGTGCACTGTACTTGTGGTAGATGTTTCCTGGTGTATTTATTCTTTATAAATATGTTCTAAAGTAACTAAACTACGTAATCGTTTTCTCCAGTGTCAAAAGTTATCGAAAATTTCGAGTTGAAGTGTTTTGCCCCTTAGATTTGGATGGCCCAGTACTCCCATGTTCATTTCTATGTTAACAATGTTCTAAAAACTTGGAAATTCCAGGAGTTTATCTCTAAGAGTCGCCCGACAGGGACACTAATGCCGATGGGTACCCCATGGTACCGTTTGGTCATTCCGACTTTTCAGAGTTAAGGATAACTTCATCTTTATTTACTCAATATGCCCCAACTTTTGAAAATGTCAAACAAACTTGCCATACGGGTTCTTCAAGTATATTAGCAAGTCTCAGGTTGCAATACTGCGCAGAACGTACGTTAAAGTTATTGCGACATGCAAGAAAAAAACTTTTTTTTTTTTTTTTTGAAGTCATCCAAGAAAAGATCCGTTTGGATTATTTCAATACCTTTCACCATTCTCAAGATACACATCTTCGAATGGTGACCATTGCTAAAGTAACGCATTGCCTCATTGTCTATGCAAAAGAGTGGTGTGGATGTTTCGCGCTGTTAGTACCCCTTTTGTGAAACCTTTATGAAATAAGTTGGGTGATTGGTAGGAATACTTTTAAAGAAGACAAGTTTACTTTCCAAAATATATGCAGGGCAATCCAATGTACAGCTTTCTTTGAAGGCTGATAAAACAAAGGATAACATTAGAAACATCTTGTAATCTCTTCGTTTGACGTCACAAATATGCATATTTTTGCCATATTCACCGGACCTCTAATGCTTCACCAAAACCATATGACCCTAGCTCGACATAATAGTAATAAAGTGTAAATTTGAAGGTCTTAGTGTGAAGTGAAATAGATAAAGGCGTAACACAGGCTACTAAGTAGGTTCGTCAACAAATATTGATTGTAGACCGAAAAAAACTTCATGTACACCCCGTACCAGCACCAACCACTCTGACATCGAAAAGTAGTTCCATGTTCTAACAATATGCTGATATGGATGAGAATGTACCCATGTAATGGTGTTTGTACTTTATGGTAGACTCCAAGTCAACAATACTGACAGATTTTGTGTCTAATTCTGTTTGTTTTGCTAGAAATATATTTACGTGCATACGTGTTTAAAAAAAATATTAGCTAAAATGAGTTTTGAACAGACTCAGGAAAAGTGGTATAGCCAAACCGAAGCAGCAGGTTATTTTCTTTTTAATTTGTCCCACCCCTCCCAATTTACCAGTTAGGTCTACAACAGTCTACTGTAGCTTACAATGCACAGTCTTGTAGGCTTTAACAAAATTCATTATACCCCAAGTGCTCATTTCGGCTTTCATTCATCAATTTATTATTATTTGTTGCTGTTTCATTCATCAATTTATTATTATTTGTTGCTGTTTTTTTTTTGGTTATAAAAATTTAGTTGAAACATTTTGGCATTTGTCTCTTCTTTTAATTTTTGTTTTGGACTTCTTTTGGTTTTTCGTTTTTTTAATTTTTTCTTTTGTAACTTCTCAGGGTTCCTTTAATTTTCTCTCGATGAGTGTAGGGTACTAGTCTTCCCATGCACAAGGGACTTATTAAAAGGTTCCTTTTCAAAACCATATCTAATTTTCCAATTATATATTCAGAATTTTGCCATGTGGTAACTGGTGGATAATTAAAGAACCTCTCGAACACTGAGCAAGCAACGCGAGTTTTGGCTGTTTGGTAAGACATTCAAAGCCAAAATATGATGACATTTTCGTAGCGTGTACAGTCAGACAGCCGAAAGGTCAAGGTTGGTGGAATATTTATTTTACACCAGTGGAATTAATCCAAACGATCCAGGTAACCACGCCGTACGTCGTAAACTCTTTGTGACACTAGGAATGAAGTAAGTTGTCATTCCTTTCTGGCACAATTCTAGTCTTCACAAAATTTTAAATGTGACAACTTCTAGAACAAGTCTATTATTGCCTCTGGTTTATAACATTGCAGCTGTGCTAGTTTTCATACCAAGCTCTTTTATCTGAGGAGGAAGTACACAGGTCGATTGCTCGTTAAATTCTCCCTCTTTCATTTTAAATTTTCAACATTACTGAGTATTTGTATTTAAAAATAAAAGCCAGTCTTGAAAATACTTCACGTTGTTGATAGGAGTAAATATTTATGCGGGACAAATATTTACGTACAGAACTGTTGTTGGGTGCGATGCACTTTGAATTGAACAGCGACTGAAACTTGGCATGAATAAGTCATCAACCCTCTCCATTTTTGTGTATTTCTAGCACTGAAAATTGGCTACAAGCTGAACAACATGAACTCCTCACGTGAACAGTTCGGCATGTCATGTCTTCGAGAACAAGTTGCTTTTAAGCTGTCACCCATCTTAACAGGAATCTTAAAATGACTTTGTGTCCATCCTCATTCGGAGTCTTCATCGGCTTAGGGAGTTGTTATCCCATATGCTAATACTTCAAGACCCATTTAAACAGTTTGAGCGTGAATACATTTTTAACTATTAGCTGTTGATAAGGCTCACAAGGACTTATACCCTTTATGAAATGTTTTCAATTTGATTTCTATTTCTTTTTGACATTTTTGGAAGCCGTTTTGAATGTGTGAGACCCAATATGCTTACTGTTATCACTTGATTTCGTGTTCAAGGGACCCTGGGGTTTCCAAAAAGTATTTGGTCGGAGGGTTTTGGGATGCCCGGGAGGTGCCCGGGAGGTGCCTCTTGCCCATAGCCTAGTTCAAGAGATATCACAATTTGCGATAAACCAAGATGGCCGCTGCAGCCATTTTGGATTAACATAATATGAAAGTACTACAATGATTGCTAAACTACTGGAATACGGGAATATATGTATGTGTGTCTGGAGATCCAAAAGTCATTAAGAAACACAGAGAAATAGGCAAATGTACCCCGAAAAGTAAAAAGATGCAGAACGGCGGTCATTTTGGATTTTGGAGGCCATTTTCAATCCTGGGCAAAATTCAGGGTGGCCCAAAAGCTTATTTCAAAGAGAAAGGTTAAGGTTAGCTGAATCCACTGAGAAAACCTTGACAGGAAAAATTGGCCGTTTTTTACAGGCCTGGAACTGTCTATAAGAGTTCAGAGTCGCTCAACCAATGCAGCCATGGTAAAAATATTGCGGTAAGAGTGAGCTGTATTACAAAAGGTTTATGCCTCCTTCCATTTGGTTGTTGCTAAAGGATTTTAAAATTGCAATGACGAAATTAATAAAGGCACGTAGTCTTGTGAATTGGCGTTACCTAAATATTTAAATAAATTGATAATCCCTTTAAAGTAAATTAAACTGCTTAGTAGTCTCATATATGACAAGTATTTTTAATAACGGGCAGCATGGAAATTGCCGTTGTAATAGTTTTCTTTAAATAACAGTTTCATCAGAGCATAAGTGAATTGCAAGAAAAGGGAATAAATGTAGACAAATTTCATTCAATTTAATATGAGATACAAATCTTTAATATGATATCAGGTGCGCAATGTATTTTACATTTTTCTTTTGTTGGTACTTACTCCAAAGAAGTAACTAGAACTGTAGCCAGACAAGATATTGTAAAAGTCGAGATACGGCTCAGAGGACAAAACATTTTAGGATGTTCTTATCCAACAGTTAGTTTGCCTCTGATAAAAATTGTAAGGAGGAACTTGTTTGAAGCACAGCCTCTGGACACAGGGGCGGCGCCAGGGTATTTTGATAGGGGCCGCAAAGCATGGGGTGAGTGATCGCTGCCCTGAGGGAGGGGTGTAACTCTCGTTGTGACATTTTTGGTAATTTAGGGCCAGCTTGAATGCAAAATGGCGCTGTCTTTGGGTATTTTTGGAACTGACCATATAAGGCTGGAAAATGTTCATAATAAAG
>WURT03213116.1:10539-26949 GCA_009936505.3 Holothuria glaberrima
GCTTGAATGCAAAATGGCGCTGTCTTTGGGTATTTTTGGAACTGACCATATAAGGCTGGAAAATGTTCATAATAAAGTGAATACTAATTTTTGGCCGGACGAAAGAGGGCCGTGATGGGGGAGGGGTCTTAGAAGAGGAGGAAGGGTCCCCTCCCTTTGGGACCTTTTTGTAATGAAAGGATGTCTAGATGCAAAATGATGTTGTCTTTTGGATATTTTTGGAGCTGTTCTTATCCTGGAAAATGTTCATAATTAAGTGAATTCTAATTTTTGGTCGGGTGAAAGACTGGAGTGCTGGGGATGGGGTTTTGGTAATTTAAGATTGCCTACTTAATGCAAAATGGTTCATAATTTAGTGAATTCCAATTTTTGGTTGTGTAAAGAGAACAGAAACCAGAAGCCTTTGTTGTCTAAGAAAAGGGTATAAGTTGTCAAAAAACCTCCTGAAGCCCCCCTCCCCCCTTTTTGGATACTTTACAACTTTCTACTCGATCTTCTATGCGGGAAAAATTTACGCAAAAATAAGTGCGTAAAGTCCAGTTCTTGAACTGTTTCGAAAATTTCCCTTACTTCATTTGTGCATTATAAAAGGGTATCTCAATGCTGCAAACACCGGAACAGGGCCTCCTGAAAGCTCCGAATTAACTGTATGGATCAGATTTATTGGTTCCCCTAGTATACAAGAAGGGTTTTCTTACGTATCAGTTGATATTGTAATACTGTTACCATAAACATAAAATTTGAGCAAGATTTTTGTTAAACACTTGTCTACTGAAGAACTAAACACCAAATACTTGGCCGTCTCAAATTGTAGTAAGTGTTGTGCTTTGCAAGAACCTGTTTGTTAGTTCAGAAAACAGATGGCGGTAAGTTTGAGAGAGGTAATATAGGGGTAAGGTCCCGATTGGAACGGATTCGAAGTTGCGTTTTAATTCTAGAAAGCTTTTGAAGGAAGTTGAGTCTAAATAAATCATTTCCATTATGTGTAAAGAAGATTCCCAGGTACTTAATTGGACCAAAACTTAAAACAAAATTGAAGTCCGAGGGTGAACTGGTTGGTCCTTAACGTAGGGGTCCAACGGGAAAAGATAGGATTTCGTATAATTTATATGAAGGCCAGATGCATTTTAAAAGTCATCAAGTATAGCCATCATTACAGTAAACGTGCGTTCACTTCCATCCAGGATAAACGTTTTGTCGTCGGCATAGCTTAATAACTTGCACTCGTTATCAAGAATACGAATACCCCTAAAATGATCATTACTAATAACTGCTTTAGCCAACTGCTCAGCACAGAGTATAAATAAATATGGGCTGAGCGGGCAACCCTGCCTAACCCCTCTCCGAACAGAAAAGATACCGGTAGAATGCCCATTGTTGCAAACACATGCTGAGATATTGTTGTAAAAGGTAGAAACGCATGCCTTCAAATCATTACCAAAATGAAAGAACCCGGGTATATTTTCAACACAGGTATGCTCAATCAAATCTAATACAAATCTTACATTCTCTCCAATAAAACGGTTGCTAAGAAAACCAGACTGATGATCACCAATTAAAATATTAATTACTTTTTTAACTCTACTTGCAATAGCTTTAGTGGCGATCTTATCATCAGTATTCAAAAGGGTAATTGGACGGTAATTCGAGATAAAACAGGGGTCTCGGTTTGGCCAAGGAATTACAGTAATGATACCACGACTTTGTTTAGTAGACATCGATCTAACATGAAATGCATAATTTAATACACAGCCAGGGACTTATCACATAGTGGAATTACACCTATTTGTTGCGAATTGAAATACAAGTTTGTTTTAGTGTACCAAAAGGACACTTAATATACAGTCCAGAACACAACACTATACTATACGAGCCCTCCCTATACTTGCAATGGATCTGCGAAAGAACAATTTGACAATTTTCTGAAATAAACTGAAATTTTGGAACACGTATTGCAGGTACGGCCGTGTAACGTTTATTTCGACGATTTCTTAAAGTGTGCGCATGTGCAGTCGAATTATCAAACTCGCTTATTACCAATAGACAATCCCACAACAGGCCCGTACGTAGCCAGACAAGGTACTGGAAGGGCGAGATAGCCTCCACGGAGACAAAATTATTTCGGGGAAAGGGTGAGCTACACTTGACTATTGTAGCAAACAATGGTAGTTTGTAATCTTCTGGGGGCGGAATTTTTCTAAGGGCAGTTCGCCCAATGCCCCTCCATTTCTCGGCTACGGGCTTGTCCCACTCAGACCCCATTATGCCATATCCTCTTGAAACCACTCGTCATAAAACAATAGGTACCATTCCTCCTTTGTAAATGGAAAATCCATCGGCGATGGCTCGTATGTTGTGTTTGTTCCTGAGCTCTTCTCAAAGTTAGGCAATCAAGGTTAAAAATGATAACCACAGTTCCACACAAGTTGAAATACATCCCGTAAAAATATATGTGCATTCCGTCATGTGATCCTCGTATGTTACTTTCTGATTTGTGAATTACGTCATGATTCTCATCATTATTCTACTTTTCCAACTGTTTTCAAAGTGAGAATTTTCAGAGTGATAAAAGGCATCTTAGGTTTTACATAATAACTACAAAAAGTTCTCAACGTTTTGGTGGAACAAATCACATTATTTTATGATTATTAGAGTTTTGATCAATTTGTAGAGTAATTTGACTGCACTACCGAACTGTAAGAAAAACGGCTTTGCCACACGGTCTATGAGCTGCTCCTCCAATTCATTTGTTAAATATTGGATTTTCCTCTGACAGACCACGGTATAAAAATGGAATGCACTGTTTCATTTGCTTTTTTCACTATTATTTAGAAGAGATTTGTTAAAAATGTACGAAACAATTTCAGCAGGAAGATGGGCTTCAGCTTTTGCATATGTGGGTGAATCTAAGACAACAGGTTAAGAGGCACTGACTAAGATAGTGTCGGGTTTCTACCTACTAGAAAGCGCTTTAAATTAAATCCTCGCCACTGTAGCCATCGTGCAGGGTTGCCGAAAGTATCACACGTGGACTTCTGTTGCGGTATTTTTCTATCGTACAAAAACAAAATCAGTATTAAAAACTGGTGACGAAACCAGGTGGGTGTATCAAACAGACCTACTCACAAAATGGAAAATATATCAGGAAACGGACTTTAACGTATTGCCCAAGTAAAGACAAGTTAGGACTAAATATAACCACACCGAGTTTTCCAGGACTGCTGTTCTTTTTTTATGTTCCTGCCAGAATCTTAGAATTCGTACCGTGGTTTCGTATAGTTATGTCACATGTTGACACGATAAGCAAAGATCTGAAATAAAGCCGCATTTTATATTTACACAGCGCCTCGCACATAATGGAAAGACATACATAAGCATGTGAAAGAGTGACTACAGTGACCACTCTCTTATAGGGTGAAATCTAATTGAGATTCCACTCTGCTTGGAGTGTTAATTCACTCTTATTGAGTAAAAATGTCACTCAATGGTGAGTGGAACGTCACTCGAAAACAGGAGTGGTCACTGTAGTCACTCTTTTTGGTAGAATTTCCCTCGTCTACATTTAGATACAACCGGGAAGAATTAGGCCAAGTGAAGTGGGGATAGGCGGTTCACTGTCTGACGCTACCAAGTCTGCAAACTGTTGATAGTACCCGATCATGTTATATCATGATATAAGCAAAAGCTTAAAATTCCACATTTTTTTAAGGAGCATGAGTCATTCTCAAAGTGACATTTGGGTG
Source organism: Holothuria glaberrima (assembly GCA_009936505.3). NCBI lineage: Eukaryota > Metazoa > Echinodermata > Holothuroidea > Aspidochirotida > Holothuriidae > Holothuria > Holothuria glaberrima. Next base: position 14,283 of record WURT03213116.1, read on the forward strand.
TGTTTTTTTTTTTTGAAAACCACCTAGACCGGTTTCTGTTCTCTTGCTCTATACAGCGGAACCCCATCAGTATTAGCCAGTGACTGGGCTTCGTCATGAGACTTATACTCTCTAAATATAAAAGAGTAAAATTCTTCCAAAACGATCTACTACAGTGACCACTCTCGCTTTTGAGCGACATTCCACTCTCCGTCGAGGGACATTTTTACTCAATTAGAGTTAATTACCACTCCAGGCAGAATGGAATCTTAATCGAATACCACTCTATAAAAGCGTGGTCACTGTAGTCACTTTTTTACATTTAGAGAGTAATGCAGCTATTAGCACATACAGTAAAAGTATCGTCGTGCCCTCCTTTTTCGTCCGACTCTGCAGTAAAACCTAATTACACAGGTATATCTTTTTTTTTTAGATTTGTCGCCCTTCCACAGGCAAAAATTGTCGGGAAACAAGCGCTCAAATTAAAATATGAACATTCGTCTCTTCGAGATATCAACCAGTTACAACAACGTTCCTAAGGGTGTTACAGACATTCTTATTTTCACAATATAATCCTGTGTCAATGAAGCGAATCAAACGTAGACAGCTCAACATTCTTATAAACCTACAAACGATGATTGTTGGCTTCGCGTACCACTTATTACTTATTTGGCCCTTAGACAAACCTGCATTTGAATAGTTACAAGGAAACAGCCGGTCGGAGAACTCTTGGTAAGTTGAAAGTCCAAACGTTAGGGGATTAAAAGCTTTTCTCTCAGGGTTGAATTTTAAATAAGTAGGACTACAGCAATCCCAATTTGAGTTAGCTTACCTTGTTCTATGCAATGTCTTTCCACTGGATAGCCTAATAAAATTCAAGTAAACTACATCATTGATTTACCTGTGATATACAACATTATTCAATGTACAGAAAATTTAAAACAAAGGTAAGGGAAATAAGGGATTTGAAGGGAATCGCAGATGATTAGATTACGACGACTGTCTAACATCATTTTTTAAGAGCGAATAGTGAAGTATATCCAAGGGCGGCGATCCGTCTTTGAAAATGGGGGGGGATGTTTATTGTCAGTGACACCATCTAAGCGGAGCGCCACCAATGGTTGGCCCGGAGCGTACAAAGAAACTTTTGGTCAAAAATACCCCCCAGATCACTGGAAATGGCCCTTTTCAGGCTTTGCAACGTGACACTATGACAACAAGTATTTCCTAAAAAATAGGCATATTGTAAAAAAATCTAGAAAAAGGTTAAGTGTTCTGACTTCCGGATCTAGTCAGTGGTATACCATCTAAGCGGAGCGCCACGATCAGTTGACGCGGAGCGTAGACAATGTTGGCCTAAAATACCCCCAGATCACTGGAAATGGCCCTTTTCAGGTTTTGCAAGGTGATACTATGACAGCTGTCAGAAGTATTTCCTTAAAAAGATAAATAGGCCTATGGTAAAAAGTCTAGACAAAGGTAAATCTGCATGGTTGAATTTATGGGGAGGGGGATATAGTGTACAGTATCCCCCATTCAGTTTCATGAGGGGGGTATATCCCCAATCCCCCCAATGATCCCCGCCCGTGAGTATATCTGTCACGTTTTCGACTTGCAACATCCATTAGGTTTAAGTCCAATACGGTGACTTTTTCTCTTGTCTTGTTCTATCCTGTACTTCTTGTACAATATTGTAATTTTTATAAACCGTAATTTATGCAACTTAAGTGACAAAAAATGATTGTTAATATAATTCGAAGGAAAAAATATACTTATCTCCCTCTCGAGTGACTGTCCTAAGTCAAATTCGAAGCTTCCATCGCCTCTTTACCGTTTTGCAGATTGCTATTACAAACTACTTGGTTAATCTCCTCCAACAAGTAATATTTAGATTGAGAACTAAGCAATGATATCAAGCAACTAGTTTCAAAGGATGTGGTGAATACAGAAATTAGTTAATCGTTAAAATGAAATCACGGTAATCACAAAATATGGTATTTCGTACAAACCGAGGGTGTCCTACTAGTAGGACATGTGGGCCGTAACAGCTAATTGTATTCATATAAGTGGTGGCAGCGCTTGGGAATTTCCCCAAGGTATTGGGACTCTACGGATTGACTTGAAAAACTTGGGGATTAGACCTGATAATTCGGGAATATGGAGACTTTACCTTAGAATTTAGATACAATATCTTGGGGATAAAAGCCAATTTCAAACATTTTGCCCTTGTAGAACATCCTTGATTACATTATGAGTTATCAGGTACTTGTGATGCAGACGGAGGTAAATGCCAAATGGAATTTTATACACCTGAACGAAATTTCTCCTCTTTGATTGCTACATAATGCCTTTACATAGTTCCAACCACGCAGTTTGGATGCGTTTTAGTCACACTTGGGAAATCTTGAGACTTTTTGGCAGATGATCTTGGGAATTTAGAAAAACACGCTGCCAACCATTAGAAGGGAACAACTGAATGATGTTGTACTTGTGAAGACAGAAAGAGGAGTTGTAAGGTTAACTTTGCCCGTAGAAAAACGCACGGAAAGAGGAATTGATAGAAAAATTTCGAGAACTTTTAACCCTGTATCAGAGATGTTTCAATCAGCAAATGATGCAAATTGAAAGTGTCAAGTACTAAACAACATCTTTTTTTGTAAATATTTTCAATAAAGAAATTACAATTACTTTTGTCAACTTAGATCACATTTCTGACGTACATTAAAGACGGACTTGCATCACCCCAAGTAGGACTTTAACTTGGGGGTAAGCAAAAGGCTCAGTTGGTGACTACTCTTTGATTGACATCAGAGTTATAAAATTCAAAAGATGTAGAGCGGCTCATGTTACACAGCATGCACAGAGAGTGTTTTGATTACACATTAGGGCCTTGTATACTGACCAGGATATGACATTAAGCAATAAACTATGGATGTTTCTGCATAAGGAGAAGCTAAAGACAGTTATGGGAGGGGCTAGAACTAACTAAGTTGGGCCCGAGAATTGGACTGTCTAAAATGAGAATGTTTCCCCTTTTAATCACGCTTTACACAAGTTTCATAACTGATTGTCTGTTTTCGTTCTCGATTCTTACGTCAAAGTAAAATAGTTGTAGCAATATCATGTACACCATTGGCAGGGGTAAGAATCGCCTCACAGAAACCAGGGACTTTAAACTCCCCGCAGAAACCCTATGAATCCCCCAATTGTACAATGCAGCTCCATTACTTCGTCAGCAAAGAAAAGGGGCATCTTGTAATAATTCAATCCATGTACATGGGAAGATAGAGGGACTACAACCCCTTGTCAGAGTGTTATATCCCAACAACCTTTCGGAAAATTCGTCGGGGAACGGTCTGTATTGTAACGTACATTTCATAAATATTTTCAATGTATTATTCTATCATTAATATAATGAACATACCATTGAGCTGAAAGTCGTGGGACATTTTTTATTATTATGTTGGGGAACCAAGATGGGCTAGGCTTTTGAGGTTTAACTGCTATGAGATCTAGATCAGATTCTGCGGTAACCCCACCGCCAAGAAAAAAATTTTCGGCTCTCCTCGTAAGCTTTAGTTTCACACTACTATATAGTACTCCCCTGACTATGAAACATACCAGCCTGAACAGTTATAGCTGACAAAAAAATTTTTAAGGTAGTCTGTTCTCATTATTTTTTTTTATTTTTTTTTGTGAAGCCTGTAGTAAATATCTTGGAAAACTTCCTTTAGCAGAACGGTATATATGATGCAATGCACTCAGTCCTGCTAGAGGTCATCCATAAAGCCGTATAGCTGATCTACTTTGACTCTCAATAAGGGCGGATTCTTCCATGCATCACTGACAATTTGATCCCCGTGCATTCTGCAAGTCAGATTTCCCAATAAAACACATAAGCAGCATTTAACTCGATACATCCAGTTTGAAAATTGTGCAAAATATAGTAGCTAATAAGAGTAGTGTAGTAGTGTTGTTAGTATGTAAAAAGCTTTCCGTTCCCCGTGCCGGCCCGTATTCATTCTAACGTGCTCCTTCACTACACTGCCAGAGTTTCGGATTGTTGTTCCGCGTCGGGAACTTCCCCCGTCCAGAAATGTATGTCACCACAACTGACGTACGCATATGAGACTGTAAGATCCAGAAATTAAGTAACAAATTTATGTTCGGAGTGAGATGCCAGCACAGGGCGTTCGGAATGTCAAAGTTCATGAAGTCAGCAACAGTGACTGAGTTCTTATTTGGTCAGGGGGCGACCGCGCCATGACAGACTAAAATCGACTACTGGTTCCCTTTCCCTTTTATAGTTTTTACGGTGTTTTTTACCCATTCGCTTAATCGAAATTGTTTCCAGGCAACAATATGAAAATATCGTGTTGTTTGTTGAGGTCTATAGTTATAAACTTAGCGCAATGCTAAAACAGCGGTCATTATCGGCACTAAGTGTGAATGCGAAGGGTCATTTCGGGTAGTCTGTAGTATTGTTTAGCCATAAATATGTCAACGTCACGAACGTGCCATCATATTGTGGTGCTTCGCTTGGGTAAGTTTTTGTGTCAACTGGTTCCATGTAAACAAACATCTTGCTTGAACTGAAGAGGAAGGGAACCTGGATGAGCGAGAATGGCTCAAGATTACTGGCTTCCGATCTGATAACCAGACTCGTTTTTCTTCGTACGTTACTTATGTAGTGTTGGACCGATTATCCGCATTCGTCATCGATATCGGCTGGTATTCCCCATTTTTGTCTAGTATCGGCATCGGTATAAATTACCTGAAATGCCGATATTACTTAACCGATATATATTCTCCTAAATGTCATGAAAATGGAACACTATTTGAGTATCTCTTAATGCAAGTTCCAATATTTTACCTCATTAAAAACGGTGAAACGACACATAGTCGTGGTTCCCGGTAGCTTATGTGAAGTACACAGAACGCTCATTTTCCAAATATCGGTATCGGATCGGTATCGGCCCATATTAAGAACTTAACTATCGGTATCGGTTATATCGGCTATTTGCAATATCGGTACAATAGTAGTTTCTTCTGACAAGAACATGATCATAATAAGGCCTACTGGAGTTTGTGGAAGGCTGAACGAAAATGTGTGATCATCCGAAAAGTGGAGAGTGGGTAGAACAAACTTTTGTAAGTTCATTACAACATTCGAGTGGACCGTCTGATAGGACTTGAGGGAAAGGGTGTGCCCCCCCCCCTGTATAAAAAATTCTATCACAGAGAGCTTAGATACAAGATGGTGCTATTTTTATCCTCTGAAGTAGGTTCATACGCTAGGTATTAGCATTTTTAATGTCCAAAAAACGAACATGTTTTGTGAAACACTGCAAAATGGTTTTGGAATAATAAAAACATGAAGACGGTTTCGTCATAAGCAGTCTGCAATGTTCATTTCTCATTGACACGCAACCCATACGAAAGCAATGTAGTATTGATCACGTGTTTCAAGTAATATATTCCTCAAAACCCTGCGAAATTCGCACAATTATTTGTATTTGTGATAACAAAAAAGAATCCGCCCCACAGGAATAACTTCTTCTAAACTGCATCCTTTCTCATATAAATAGCAACAATGCGACTGTGAAATTCCAAATCAGAGCATAACATGTGGAGGCTTAGTCTATAATAAACTGGAAAGACGGTAAATATTTACTATTAGTCCGGCTTTTTTCGATTCCCTATAGTCTCTGCGAACAGAAATAATCAATTATATGAACATCATTGGGTGGGTGGGATAACGTTGGGGCTTATCTGCCAGAAGACAAGGTGCTGAAAAGTCAATCGTTTTGGGGCAGGGGAAAATGGCTATTATTTTTCATTCAAATTATTGGCAAAAGAACTACTTTCGATCGATATACAGATTTTGTGAAAAACGTAGCTGATGAGGTCTAAGCTATTTTAGAATGTAATTGTGTACATTAAACTGGTTCCTTTGTCCTATTTTAAAATAAAATGGTTTTATTACATGCTTTACTTAACATTTTACGCCACCAATGAGTCAAAGTTTTCACTTAATAATTATCAGAGTCAAATGAAAGAACAACTAATGAAAATCTTGACAGAGAAACCTTATTTTACAGTCCGGAATTGGCAATCTATTCATGATCAATATTCAGTGCACGCAGTGCATCATCTCGAGTTCATTTTCATATTATAGAAACGTTTTCTCTTATCTCAAGTTAATCAATTGCATATCTCCATGTGTATTTCGATACCTTCGGCCCCCTAGATCGTCATCACAATGCCTCCCCCACCCCGATCATCACAATGAGTGTCTTCTTACTACAAAGTACCCTACAATATTTTCGTCCCTTACTGAAATTATCTTTCGATGTAGCACAATGAGACTTTGATCGGCTTCGGTTTGAATTCTTCTGTTTTTTACAAAACAAGTTTGATAAAATGATGATACTAAATGCTCATTGTTCTGTCTTTTCAAATGCATTGGTCGGTATTTCGTTTCGCTAAAAACACGGATGTTTCTCTTGATATGCTGTCACGACCACATTAATATAATGACATGGTCACGGTTTAATAAAACATCGATCCTATATATCAGGTGATTGCATATTTCTAATAACAAGAAAATATGAATGTAAATAAATGACGTCTTGCAAATATAAAGTCGTCATTGGTCATTTGTACCAGCGCATCCAAGTTAGGACTGTTGGAGTAAAATTTTAGCTGTCTTCCGTCCCTGAAGCTACCCCTTTCCTGTCGGGAAATTCCAAGCGTCACCCCAGTCGTGTTCAATCAGTGAGATATATCTATGGAGAGTCTCGTTAAATTTTCTGTTTCTTGTAAAATCTGTGAACAGTTGTTCGAAAATCTCTGACCTTTTTCCATTGAATTTCTGCAACGGTTACAGAGATTCAATATTCTTATGGAATTTCGATTAAATTCTATTTGTGTTGAAACCTATAGCGAACTTAATAGAATTGAATACAACAAAAATGATAAAAATCCTTAAAAAATTTCCAAAAACCTGGGAAAGTGAATACGTTTCTATAAAATTGACAATTTAAACGCAGTACGGGAATTGTGTAGAGTTCCACTTTATTCCGTTTTGCTAGGGTGTAAATAAAAGATGCGTCGTTTGTGTTTGACACTTAAAGTTACTAGATCGCAGAAACGCAAATGTGAAAATCACATGTTGGCCCTATCATTGTGGAACACTATACATTGAGGCCCACCGATAAGGCATGTATAGCTCTACCGTTTATTTAGGTGATTGCAAAACGTAAATATAACTAACTTTGAACGAAATTCAATGAAATTCCTAACACTATCCAAAGACTTGTTTAAAAAATGATAGGATGAGAAGAGGTGATTTCTGGAAAATGAATTTTGATGAAAGGCGTATAATTACAATGAATGTGGTAGTGATAATAAGGGTTTTCAAATGTGTTTGGTGTTTGAAGTCATGGAGTATAGTTTTCTCATTTTTATAAACTCAGGATATAATGGAAAAGAAAACACTTAAGGCAGTGCCTTTATGCCTACCCGACAATTGGTCTGTCAAAGGTCAGACGGTGACTGGTGACTCATCCAAATCCAGGGCCAGTATGAAACTGTGCCCAGAAGGGATCAAAGTACTCGAAGAGATTGGGGATGAAGAGATTGCTGTGATATGTATAACTGGACCAGCAAGAAGTGGAAAGTCCTACCTTCTTTCAAAGCTAGTGGATGGAGTGTCCTTTGAAGTCGGTCATGGAGTCGTTTCAAAGACAACTGGCATTTGGGTTGGATGTAGTCAGGGCAAGGAAGAAATTGGAGATAATCAGAATGCACGGATACTTCTTTTGGATGCGGAGGGAGCTGGAGCAGTTTCAACAGAAGATGATGGTGGTAACGTTGACTGGGATGCTAGGCTGTATTCATTTTGTTGCCTTTTAAGTTCCGTCATGATTTACAACTCTAACAAAATACCTGAGGCGGCCGATTTAGAACGCCTCCAATTTGTCGCAAATTTCAGTAAATTGATTTTCTCACCTGATAACGCTTGTTTTAAGGCGAATAGACCAAAACTTGTGTGGATCTTAAGAAACGTTTTGAATGATCCAAAACCTTTTAAGAACTTGCATAACAAAGTTCTCTTTAGGAGGACGGAAATTAGAAGTCCATCTGACATGTCATACAACAATGTCGTGGATGCAATAAAATCCTTATTCGGGTCTATTACTATAAAAGGTTTGCCTCCACCATCAACAAAAGCATTTATTTGCGACAATTTAGACAAACCCGAACATGAGAATGATATCAAAGACTTTCTGGAAGCAATTGAAGACGTTAAGAAAACCATATTTGACATTGCATGCGTTAAAACAGCACGAACTACCCCAATGAGTGGAAAAAAGTTGCTTTCTATACTTGAAGTGTACGTTAAAGAGTTAAACAAAGGATTTGGTTTTATAAATATTAAAACTTGCTGGGATGCAACTATAACCCTTTACTTAGAAAATATCATTCAATCGTCATTTCAAGTGTTAGAACAAAAAATTGCAGAAATACAAATGCCACAAACACAGCAGAAAATCGAAGACATACACACCGAAGTAATGAATGAAATAGAAAAAGAATTTTTAAAAAAAGCTATTGTTAAAGACAAAAAAGTGTTAAGTAGTTTCCGGAAAAAACTTCAGAACAAATTTGAAGAGACTTTGAAATTCGTGACAAGTAAAAACGTTGCTGCTTCGGAGAATTTCTGTCGAAAAAGGGCAGACGAATTAGCTAAGTTGAATTTTGAACAAATTCGTCAAAATGCGTCCTGTACCAGCATCATTGAACAGTTTCAACTTTATGACAAAATGATAGAAGATATTTGTAAAGAATACAACAAAAGTTCAAAGGGGTTACCAAAAGCTGAAAACGTATTTCAGGAGGTGGAGACACAAATTTGCAAGCAAATTCAGTCAACAAAAGATTCAATCATTACAATCAAAATTTGCGAAATCTATAAGTCGTACATGGCAGTTGCAACGTTACCTGTAGAAGAAGACGAATTGACTAAAAGGCACCACGAAGCAAAGTCTGAAGCTTATAAGTCATGCAGTGAAGAAGAAAAATATTTAGGACAAACAGATACCTACAAAGGTCTTAGGAAAAACAAAACTTCCAAAATATTTAAAGGGTTACAGGAAAAAAATAAAGAATTATCAGGCATTTGTTGTGAGAAAGTAAAGAATGATGTTCTTAATAACGAAAGTTTGCAAAGAATGATCAATCAGCCATCTGTCTCTGATTATTTGTTTATTCCCCAAAAGAACAGCTTTGTTCAAGAGTATCGCAAAAGGGCGGTTGGTCCATTAAAGTCTGAAATCGAAGAGAAGCTAATAAGTGAATTAGATAAGTTGTTGAAAGACGCAAGTGCAGCTCGTTTCGGCGCAGCACAAGCTGCCGCAGAGTTTGCCTATAACTTGACTAAAACAGGCATTACGAAAACCGTGAGGACAGTAGGCGTTGTAGGAAAGTGGACAGTCATTGCAGGTGGTGTCACCGCAGCTGTAGGAGTTGCAGGTGCTGCGGTTGTAACGGCTAGTAATTCCGTAGCCATTCCAGCAGCTGTTGCGACAGTAGCAGGGCTACTTGGTAGAGCACTGACACGTTAGTTGCAAAACACAATCACCGTTACCTTTCACTAATGACTATAATATAGCCCGGATTATTTTATTCTAAGCTAAACGACATTGTGTCCTCGCCAGTCTTTAAAGACTTAGGGAAATCGTTGGGTGTCTGCTACATTTGTTGATAATGAAAGGGGAAAAGGCAACAATTGGCCCTTACAAAATGATAAGTTGTTAGAGAAAACATGCGTTTAAAACTCACATCACATCAGACACATCGCATCGACTGTGCACTCCACGCCTGATGAGTGAAGAAACTGATGCTTTAAAAGAAGTGGTTGTGTTATAAAAAATTTAATGCATGGGGGCTGCTTCACAGTGTAGCGCAAAATGCTTGTTATATCAACTAACAACTTTGGGAAAAGTGTAATTGCAGCAGCAATGAACATGCAAATCTGAAAAAGATTGACTGTTTCTACTAAATATTCTCTTCATATTGGCTTTCACGCTCTGCTTTTCTTGTTTTGTGACTTCAATTGCTTTCAACCTACCTTAGAAGCTCTTCTTCAAATTTTGTAGAACTTCACTTCCACTAAATTCTTAAAAATGCTAGTAAAGCATACGTTCTGCGCCTATCTACTGTATTAAAGCCCTCGCCCTAATTAAAATCCTTTAAAAGGTCGTAACGTGCACTACCTGATACAGAAACTTTTTCTTGTGCGGAAAATTTATGTCCACAAGAAACCGATCGTACCTTCCCAACTTCTTACTTTAGTGCACTGTATACGACCCCCTACTCGCTCCATTATCCCTCGTGTAGACTCTTCGGCTGTAAGAACCAAACAGTTTGGAGAAAATACGGTTTTGTGTTATTCACACGCTGCATACCATCTGAATCTTGTTCGAGTCCCTTGAAAGCCGAAGAAAATATTTAGTTTGGCCTGTGTCCATATTGTAGTTTTCGCCATTAAAGGGAATATACAGTCACCCCCATTTGACTTAGTGTACCCGGTATCCTAAGTAATGAACGGCTCTTTTTAATCACGTGAAAAGGTATTTGTTTCGAATTGTTAAATTCATGGCAATAACTTCTTCTTTTACTTTCATTATTCAATTTTAATGTCTGGAGACAAAATTAAATCAACTTGAAAGCGAGATAAGAGGAGAGTTTGAAAGATTTAGCTGATGTTTCAAAATAAATTTGGGGTCACTGCTTATTAATTAATGATTTTAATTAATGCTTTCAATTAATTAATGCTTTAAATTAATGCGATGTGAGTATGGGAACGTTACTTGTATGGTAAAAATTTACATTGAAAATTCAACAACAATATACGACAACTTTTCGGAAAATTACACTCCCCGAGGCTTTGTATAAAGTACGGTCTTGGAACTTAAATAGGGCTATTCTTCAGTCTACTTTATTCGAGAATTATATAGAAATGGCACATAATTCTACTAAGTTCTAACAACATCGATTACGTGTATATTCCAAGGTAAAGAAGTTTCCTTATTATAATGCTTAAAATGTTTCCTGATTAAATGATTAATGATGGTCAACAATACTACAGTTCAATCAAATCCAATTCCAGTTCAGTTTTATTTTTAACTTCCACAATGAGAGAGTTATCATGTAAAAAACACGACATTTAACTTGGGTATAAAATACACGTAATAGTACCCAAAAACATCTCTTAAGTAAGGAAGATTCAGAGGAAGTAGAAATAAGTTTAACCTTCCCTGGTCAGGTGCTTTATGGTGAACAGAGACAAAGACAAAGAAGATCAGAAAATGGGATACAAGAAAGATTAATTAGAAGAAGACAGATCGAAAAGGGAAAAACATTCTTCGTTGACAAATATATCTGGATGCTCGTTCAAAAGGAAAGTTTGACTTGCGACATTAAATGTAGAATACTTCTTAATGTCATAGTTGGGAATTCCACGAATGTACAGTAGCGTAACTCTAGGGGTGTTTAAGAGTGTTCCCCCCCCCCACTCGCAAAAATGTGACTCTGGCAGGGCAAAAATATATATTTCGCAGGGCAAAGTCTTAATATTTTTTGAGAGTTTGATAATAAGTTTCGAACTAAAATAAAAAAAAAATACAAAAGAAGTAAACATAATTTTTATGACAATTGACTTATATGAGCTTTAATTAAATAAGTAAAGATTCTTTTTTGTGTAGGCTTAAATCCAAAATTTTTTCGAACGCTTCGCGCACTTTGCAATGTCACAGTTTCGATTCCGGGATTAAATCAGAGCCCAAACTATTTTCAAAGTCCAACGAGCAGTTGAACGACTGCTTTCTTCTAACCTGTGAGAAAGATCTCACAGACAACATAAACATTGATACCGTCTTAAAGGGAAAATGCAGTCCCCCCGATCTGAGTTAGTGTACCCCGGTACACTAGTTCAGGAATGGCTCAGATCAATCATGTGGTAATTTTTTTGACACTTATTTCTTAAATTTATGCAGAAAAACTCCTTGATTTACCTTCAATATTCAATGATTTTATCAGGAAACATTACAAAAAATACTTGTGAGAGAAATAAGAGGAGATATGTAAGATTTAGCAACTTTTTGAAAATAAACTTGGGGCGACTGCCTTCTCCCTTTAAATGATTGGTCGACAGAGAAACTGCAAATCCTTAAAAAGTAAACACTTTTACACTGCGTAGAGGCCTATAATGAAGCAGAGGTTTCAACTTTCAAGTTAACGTTAAAAACTGTTTATTTATTTGGCTATATATTACACAAAAAATGTTTTGTTTTTTACAGTGTTACTGGATTATGCATGCATACCATCATTGTCATGTACATATAAAGATTAAAGAAAAGATTAAGTATACGTAAGGATACTTGTTATACTGTGTTATGAGGCTCTCAACGGTGAAATACATACAATGTACAGTTCTATTCTTTGTGTGGCATGGCTGCCGACATAGGCGTACGAGGCGGGGGCAGGAGACAGAATGCCCCCCCCCCAAAAAAAAAATTCTTAGGTCGAAAATTCGGGCAGTTAACGACAAAATTTCGGGCACAGAATAGGTGAAATTCTGGCAGAGATAAAGTAAAAGTGAAAAGATTGCCCGAATTTTCTA
>WURT03213227.1:0-26945 GCA_009936505.3 Holothuria glaberrima
AGACTTTAAACGTGTTTCCAAAGTGGGGGCAAAAAAGTGTTTAGAAAAGTGTTTAATTCATAAACACTGTTTTTACATTGTATGATGAGTCGTCTTCTTGACAAATTGTTCAAGTTTAACAGAAAAAAAAAGAAAAAAAAAAAGTTGCAATTTTTCCAACTTTATTTTAAACGTAAAATATTCAAACAGGCTATTCTCCTCAAAGCAGGAAGTTGTTAAGGAAATAAATCCAGCATCATTAAGTCCTTTGAGCCTAGGTGATTTGAGCCTAGGTGATAGACAGCCGTTTAACTAAAAAGTAGTACGTTATTGAAGCTTAGTCCTTGTCGGCAAAGAGGCTGCACTTCAAAGTAAAGTGTTAACAGTGACCTTTGTTTCTGGATTGCTTTGATATGTAAGGAGCTGACCATCATTCGGAATGTAAGTCAGAAAAGGCTAAACAATGGAAATGAAGGGATTCGTCAATGAAATTTTGTTACCCGAAACGGTACTAAATTATGTTCAAGCACATATTTTTTAACAGATTTGGGGATTGGATCTCCTTCCCTAACAGCTCCCTGCCCTAAGTGCCATCTATTACTTTATATTATGGAAGAGACATATGTTGCAGCGCCATGATTTCGAACCATAATGTCCTTGGTCAAATGTGGCGCTATGTGGGCGTGGTAGAGGGGAAAGCCAAGTATTAATGGGTACGATGAATCATTCCATCCCTATTGCAAAGGGTTATCCGACGATTTACATGACTTTGCTCTCATTGAAGACAGATTCTTCAATAAAATACCCAAATTGATCAAAGTTTTGCAACTAAATCCTCATTGTTTAGCCTCTGTGTGTCTTCGGATTGCTGCCCTACGGTTACACATCGACGCCCCCTCCCACCACAAAATTCTGTTGCCAGCTCTATCCTTTGCATTCCAGCTAGCATCCTGGCGAAGACATGTTAATTGGTCATCTTTCTACACACACAAACACTATTGGCTGTAGATAAAGGTCACTTCACTCCAGTTTTGGATCACACCCAGCACAGATTTATAGTCTCTTCAAACAGGCCAAGTATTTGAAGACGTCATACACCACCATGGGGTGCAATGATATTCACAATATTCACATGCGTTCAATTGTGGACATTGTGGCACTATTTTCAGCAATTATTCCTTGAGAAAAGAAACCAAACTATAAGCTACGAATCCAATATGTATTTCCAGATTAATTACACAGAACGGGATCTTCAAGAGTTGTAATAACGAGTTTTGTCACAAATACCACTTTTGTCTCACCAACCTACTTTTGTCCTAATTATTGCCCACTTTTGTCACAACAACCACTTTTGTCAAAGTCATCGCCCACATTTGTCACAACGGAGGTCACAACTTTTGTCACGACACTGGCCTATATTTGTCACAGTTTTACAGGACACCACTTTTGTCACACACACACACACATAGCCCACTTTTGTCGCACACGTTGAGTAAGTTAGGTAAGCTTTTGAGGTCATACTAATTCGTTTTAAGTGGTTTAAGCATGGTCATATATTCAATTTTGAGAAAATCAGCGTAGTAACTTCTCATATCCAGAGGGACTATGTTTGAACGATGAAAGAGTGCGCTTCAAAAATCGTTTCTTGAATTAAACTTAAAAGGCGAAAGTTAATTTTCAAAAATCTGCTAAATTTTAAAAGTCTTCTCTTATTTTGCTCACAGAGATCTTTCATTATTTTTCTGTATAAAGACATTGAATATTGAAGGTAAAGCAAGGAGTTATTCTGCATGAATTTAAAAAATATGCAACATAAATATTGTCACATCATTGATACAAGCCATTCCTGAAGTAGAATGACGGGGCACACTTGTTTAAATGGGGGAGGGGGGGGGGACTGCATTTTCCCTTTAAGAACGGAAAAGCGGGAAGTAAGGAATGATACGGAAAAGTGGGAAAGCAAAAGAGACGACGGAGTTTAGAGAAAGAAAGGAAGATAAGAAGAGAGTAGAAGACTCGTACAGACATGTACAAGATACCAGCTTGAATACACCTACGTATACGCAGACTAAAGATCTCAGGTATTACTTCGGTTACCGTGTTACAGCATGCCTTTATTAAATAGCCTATGATTACCTTTTGATCCTGCTTACCTCAATTTGCTCTTAAAGAAATTTTAATGAAATGTACCCTTTCTTCTTGAAATCTGAATTTGCTTCTAAAGCGTAAAATCTATCCGTAAAAAATGTCACTTACAATCTCAGGAATGTGCCATCCCCCATTTTGAGGCATTTCGACCAAACGTTGTTTTGCAAGGCATGTAGGTTACGGCTACACTCCAACCAAATTTTACTCATCCCACCTCTCACCCCACCCTACCCCGGTTGAGACACTAAGAGGGGCACCCCCTATACGTTTGCCATGGCATAGCAGGATAGAGAAATTCACCTCACTAAAGAAATATAATCCGTAAACATTTAATCAGTTTAGAGCTAATTAGCAGGGATAGCACAATTTTCGATCTCGGAAATCTTGGAGCAAAATGACATTCTCAAAAAGCAGCAGTGGCATCCCTCCCACACAAAGTCCCCATCAATTAAACCTTATAAAAATAAGAAAATCTGCGTACTGGCGGTTCTTTTTCAGAGAACTAGTTCAACGCCTTACCAATCTGTCCCAAAGATAACACCACTTTGCGTGTAATTCGCCTCACGTAGGCAAACATTTCTCAAGGTCTAGGGGTTGTAAGTACCTCTTCCCTCACGTACAGCCGTAAATAAAAAAAAAATCACCAAATAATGGCATTTTATGTAATCAGTTTAAAGCTTTGCCAAAGATAGCACCAGTTTGCACTTAAGCCTGGCCTTAGATGTCACCTTCTTCTCCCTTTAGCACCATCCATAGGATAGTACTCTTGCATGGGTGAAAATTAAAAGGAAAGGTTCACCCCGTTCTCGATTGTCTATAGACAACCGTTGCGTTACCATTTACGGTAACGCAACTTGGTTCCCCGTTTAAATGGTGGCATGAAATGTTCCTTCGGGATTTCGCCCGGGCAACGTCCCCGATCCTTCGGTCATTCCATACGCTGCTTTCCTCTTTTCCTCATTTCCAAAATTCGAATTTTAAAGCCGGTTGTTATTTACCTGTTTTCAGCCATTAAACATTTACCCCACCCCAACCGGCAGACATGATTATGAGTTGTGGGTAAAATCATTTAAAATCCTTTTCCTTCGTACCTCTCATATTTACAAAGGAGAACACTGAATCACAGTTCCTATTAAGCATTCCTATACCTGCTAAATACTTCTCATTTCAACTCAACCGATGGGTATAAAAAAGGTGGGTGATATGTGTGTGGCCATTGAACTACAACGGTGTGACAAAAGTGGTGTCCTGTAAAATTGTGACAAATATGGGCCAGTGTCGTGACAAAAGTCGTGACCTCCCTTCTGACAGAAGTGGGTGATGGTTCTGACAGAAGTGGGTGATGGCTGTGACAAAAGTGGATGTTGTGACAAAAGTGGACGATAATTATGGCAAAAGTTAAATGGTGAGACAAAAGTAGCATTGTGACAAAACTAGTTGTTACAAGAGCTCCATGCAGTGCTTCACAAGCACATGATCTGTATGTCCAATCTAGCCTACGTGTATTTTATATAGTACGTGTACAGTCAGTATGTTATCGGGGTAATGCACACTATCAGTTGAAAACTAATGAATTTCACTGTAAAGCAAAATTACTACACCAAAATGAAGAAGTGTTATACAGAATCAGTTTTGTATATCACTTTTTGCTACACCCAAAATATTTCACAAATTCGAAAACTAACATGCATGAGCTCAAAATGCAAGAATACTACGAGAATTAAACTGAACATATCAACTTTACTCTGGTGTACTTTCAATTTTTCTGAAGTAAGGGTCAACAACAGTGGACAATGATTTGACGTTCAAGAATATTTAACAGATTACACTTGTTTTCCCACCAGCTGTTTCGCGTTATTTCTAGATATTACGTTCACTTGTGTTGTTTAGCGTTTCAGATATCAATTTTGTGGGGTGTATTTAGGCTCTAAGCTATAACCCAACTGGCCGTAATCATACTCGATATTTTCCATGTCTACCTTAGCATTAATCTAGGCCTAGGTTTAGCCCTGTGGAATCACAAATTGCAGTTGACTCATTGCATGCATCATATTCCAATCCTTGTACGATTTGCAAGTGCCACACTGCTTTAAAGGGGGGGGGGCGAGGGAGGGTGTTAGCTTTACATAAGCAGTGCGACAAAAGATAAAAGCAAAGTTGGCATCATGTTGCTCTGTCCCAGCAAAGTTTTTTAGGGCATGGTCACCTTAACATACGGCTGCCTTAGCTATGTTACTTTCTGGAATCGTCGCCATCATTTTCTCTTTGGGACACGGGAGATATTCTTAACTAAAGCAGGGAGATGTTAGGAAGGAGACACAACAATCAAATATGTCAAACAATAAGTACTTGAAAATAATCCAATGCCATTTAGGTATCTAATCTTGATTGACAGGTGTCTTTGTTCTTGTTGTTAATCCCTATTGACTTCCCCTTTCCTAATGATGATCTACCCCTTTTACACCCAAGTAATCCTGACACAATTGCCTTTAATACGATTTGCTTTGATATGAAGTTTGTTACCGAAGAGGGTCAAGCTTTTATGAATAGTTTCAGCTAAACGACTACCAATTCAGGTTTAAGTTAAGTGGTTCCTTTTTGACCCTACGGATTCGATGCGTGCATTGTTCAAGCTTCAATCATTTTCCCCAGTTTTGGCAAACGTTACTTAGAAACATACTCGAAAAGTAAATGATGTAGGAAGTTCTCGGTGAGGTAAGCAGAAATGATATTCATTACCACCAATAACGACAAAAGTGAAACATAACATGTTTGTGTGACACCTGGCAATGAAAAAGGGCCTTACACCCTTCATCTCATATGCACGCTTCGCTTCCATTTGTTACTGTGCACTTCACAACAACAACTTTACGATCATAATACTACCGCCACCGCCACCGCCACAAACACCACCACTTACGCAACAACAACTAAAACTACCGCCAGAAAAACAACTACAGCAGCAATAAACAATAAATCTTTTGCAATGGATAGGGAGGGAATTCTTAAAAGTCCCGACCCCTTCGCGATCCATTAAAATAGATGTATCTTTAACATCCCGGTCACATTAACTCTTTATTCAACCCACGTGACTTGAAACTTTTTGGAGAAAACTAGTTTGATATGCAAAAATGTCGTCAAAAATACTGTCACACCCGAAAGTCATTACAGTAAGTTATTTTTAATTACCTACCAGGGCTCAAAATTGTAATATCGGTTTTGTTTTAATTGCTTCTAAATGTGTAAGATTAAAGCGAAAGCAGGAGATATGGTTCACTTTCCTTAATATTAATTAAGTTGTTTTTCGTGTTCACTCTTTTAGTTCCACTTTAGCAACAAAATTTAAGTTAATCAATAATTACCTAGTTCGCTTTAAAACCTTCCTTACAATCAAATCCCTCATCTAGCTTTTCGGTCCAAATTAAGTTTCGCTTTCAGTTCAAATAAACAGATTGTAGCGCTGCAAATTTTGCTGTAAATGTTCAAATTATGAACCACTTTAAATTCAAGGCTTTAACAATATTTATCAAGCTGCTGATATTTTGTGTCACGCTTTCACTTTCTTTTTAATTTGTGAAAACATTTGACCAAAGCAAAAATGAAAAGCTGTGTCTGTCTAATGCTTATATACTATTTACCTCTTTGACGACCCTAGAGTTACTTGCAGAACGAATCTGAATCAGACCTTAGCTTTAAAGATAAATACCGTGAAAGATGTATCAAGAGCAACATAAAGCCATAACCATCGCATTCATCCTTTATTGTTTGGCGTTCTCCTTCGGAATTACGGACGGGAACAGCAACTGCACAAAGGTACCTATTTCGTCACCTGGAGAATCGATACGCCTAGATTGTGAAGACGCATCGATGTCCAGAAATCAGTGGAAACACGAAAATGATCTATTATTTGCCAATCAAAATGACATACGCCGTAAATTTGAGAATAGCACGGAGCTGTGGGCCAACTATTCCCTGATAATTCATCCTCCCACCAAGGAACACGAAGGAAGATACATCTGCATTCGAAACTCGCAAGTCTTGGTACAATACTGTTTGGAAGTTCAATGTAAGAATTTCATTAAGTTTGTCATTGAAATTCTACAATAATATTACAAAATAATACCACGTTGCACCCTCTATTGGGATAAGAACATGAAATCCGGAAGCCATTAAAAAAAAAGATGACATTGAGCTGTTGTCCTGCACCCTTTAAAATTCCTCTCTGAGTACATGGCACTTTATTGATCATTGACATATGTCAGTACATAATAATGTATATTTAAGGGTTAACGTGTCCAGGAGTTAAAGTTTTTTTTGAGGTTTTCGTAAACGGATGTGTATTTTATTATATAATAGTAGTTAAAGTATATACAGTACATTATATTGTAATTAAGTAAAGGGTGTTAAACTATGATGAAAGACGTTTTCGAGTGCAACTTATACATTCTGTTTTTTATGTTCATTATAGCTGCACCAAACATGTCGATCGTTATTGGAGAAGGAAACGACACATCTATCATAACAGTTGCTGCAGGTAGTGCTCTTGCACTACGCTGTTTTGCGATGGGTGCAACGCCAAAGGTACATTTAACACTCACGGTCAATGATTTAAAGTTTGATTCTGAGGAGGAGGTACATGCTTCAATGGCGACGAACGAGTTTGACGAGCCCATTTTCGACACCATTTCGACAATAACTTACCAGCCCGACGAGGGCATGCAAAATGTCACCTGCTTTACTAGGGGCCAGTTCAGAGAAACAAGAGTTGAAGCGTTCTTTACTGTCATCATAAGTGGTAAGTATTGCTTCAAAAATGTCAAAACTTTGATCACTGTTTCCTGGCCTTTCTTCACTTAGTTTGGAAACCGAAATAGCCGTATATGTCGAAACTGTAGACACACATACACACACACAAACAGAAAGGGTGAATAATTTTATACGCTAACAAGATGAATTGATATCGGACAAGGGGCTAACAAAAGCAAAGTCAAGATGATGTGTTCTCTAAGATTCCAAAAAAGAAACACCTACACTACAAACTCGACAAAGGAAGTTCAGAATTTGGCTAAAAGTTTACAACACACGATTTTTAGATGCATCTGCAAGGGATTTGGCCAGTCTTGAAAGATGAAATCAAAATAAAACCATCGAATAAAAGGAAGGGGCCAAAGCTACCTTAATTAATAGCTGGCATAAGTTGATTGTTAAAGTATTGGGCAAACTAAACCTTTCGATGTGTATTCGAGTAACAATTTCCAGAAAAACCAGGACTAGAACATCCTGGGCCCTCTCACGTTGTAGTACAGAGCTACGGGTTTGGCAAACTCAGTTTGCACTCGGAGTCAAATTCATCAGTTCGCTCACAGTAACTTCAACGCATTGATGTAAGTCATTAAGGGGAGGTACAGTCATGAAGATGATGGCTGTGGTGTGAGCGTACCTTATCTATTGTATCTTTATGAAAAAAATTAGAGTTCCTGAATGTGCCATTATTCACTTTGAGTAGCTAACTAACCCCGGATGTTCTTAATGAATTATAATTGGTGCCGAAACTGAAAGAATGTACTTCAAAATTGTTAAGTGTCCCTCTTTAGCAAACGCGAGGAAGCGAATCTACTCCATTAATCAGGATAAGCATAGTTCATACGCAAAACAAGCAGCGTATTTTATGCAAAAGTCCTAAGGCGAATAAATGTAAACATTCACAGGCGTAAGATTGCTGTCTAGGCTGGGGGAAAGGGGGTGGACTGAACTTTGTTTTGGACCGTCGTCCTAGGGAACAGGTCTAAGGGCAGGGAGTGAAAATGTTTTAAAAACTTCACGAAACTTAGATGCAATTTGGTGCATCATATTGGGCAAATTTAAATAAAGATCACTGCAAGTTTTTGACATTTTTTACAAAGGAAAATATAAGGGTTTTTGTCCTTGGAGTGAGGGGTGAATGTGGTGGAACGGAAGCATGGGCACAGATCCCGGAAGGATGGGGATATATCCCCCAACATTTGACTAGGGGGATGGGACATGCAATCATCGATCACCAGTGTTACAGTCTCCAGATACGTGTACCTGGAATGTACTTTTTATTCTTAACTTAAACATGATTAGAAGGTGATTATTTAAAATACCAATAATGAAATTCTGCCTAGGCTACGCTGCATCAGAGATTCGGTAAATAGCACATTTTATATTAGGCCTAATTATCACATAGCCTCCGCAGCGCGCGTACAGTCGGCCTTAAAACTGAATCACACAAAATAAGTGACTTCCGTGACCATCGGTGGCATCATTTTCTAAGAAATTCTTCAATCTCTGCTTCATCTCTAGGCGTTTTTCCATGGTTACATCTATTTAAAATCGATTAAAAGTCGATTGAGGTTTTAAAGATAATATAGGACAAAGCCATATAACGACACAGTTCTAACGTTGGGCTGTTTCTGGCGCGTAGCTAAAGGGGGGATCCCCTTAAGCATATTGTTTGTATTCTTTAATCATCCTTTTACGATATGCATGATATTTCAAAATAGAAAATGTTTATATGCAGCTTACAAGCCCTGGGAGACTAGGAAGTGCATGCCATTTTCAGCAATCTGGGAGGCATTTTCGGCCACAATTTTCTTGTACGTTTCGAGCCCACCTGTGGTGGTGCTATGCTTAGATAGTTTGCCTACAGGCTTCGAGCCTCCTTGGAAAATTCCTGGCTTCGCGCCTGGACTGTTTCAGTCTATGGCAATCCTCGTTACAAATTTAATTCACTGTGATAACCCCTGTAATTACTTGGCTTTACCGATATTTGATGAATTTTTGTAACAGTCTGGCTCAAAATTTTGGAAATATCTTCTTATTCTGTTGGCTGCGTACGAAATCCAGCTAAAGTTTTATATATTCATATGTTAGACTTTTGCATTATTTTCAAGGCACAAGTTGCAAATAATCTCGTAATCTCAAGCCAACTTACAGGTCTTTTAAGGGGTAAATTCCAGACGTAATCTTTTTGGTATTGGTATATTTATACATTTAGGAAAGGCTGTTTTGAGCTCAAAACTCATCGATAAGCTGCACTGGATTGAAATTGTACAAGACCAACAATATACTGTAAAGCTAAAAAAGACAGGGATCAACTTATGGGGTCATCATAGACAACTAGAACTTTAATTCGGAGATCATTAAAACAGTCTTCGTGGGGCTTCTGATACATTAAACCCAGGACCTTAGGGAGGGGCTTCTCCCTGTTGCCCCACTGGAGCTTGGCCCCTCGACCCTACTAGGGGTCTTGAGGTGGGCCCTTAAATCCCACCCGCTATGGGCTTCACGCTTCGAGTGGACAGTTTCTATGTTTGCGATAATTCACGTCGCCCAAAGTGGAAAAGAAATCTACGCCCCATGGATGGAAGTATCCTTCCGCCCACCAATTTTTTGACAGGGAGGGGGCTAGAGCCACGCCCTCGCTTACTACGCCTGTGCATACATCTAAAAACAAAAAGGAAAGATTATAATTTTAATCAGAAAGAATATAAAGTGTTGATGCATGCGACTTTTGGATACGTCCCCTTCATCGAAAGTGTTTGTATTTACTGAATAAAGGCGAAGGTACACACATTTGTAAAAGAAAAAACTTTTAATCGATACGTCAGTGGCATCATATAATGGTCAGTTTAACTGCAGCATTAATGTGTGTACATGTGAGTGAACATCTGCAAGTATACAAAAGGAGAGTAAGATCTAAAACTTAAATAGAAGCTACGCATTGTTCAAGTCAACCATAAAATATGGCTTTATTCCGATCTGGAATGGAATAAAAACAAGAACTGAAGTAGTAGTAAATTGTTGGTTAAATATCAAAAATGAAACCTTCGTGTCGTGGAGCTGAAGACCCAAAGATATTTGCTTATACAGCAATAAGCAAATGACATTGATATTAGTTCAACAGTGAGAAAGTTTATTGAGATAGCGATAAAATTAAGCTCGATGATGGTTATGGAAACGACAATAAATATAAAGATGATTTTTCCCACTACCGTAACTTGTGGAAAAGAGGAGCTAATACCCCACAATAAACTTCTAGGAATATATAGAAAACGGTTTTTGAACCATTTATTCCGTAATTTCCTTAATAATTTAATGAAAAAGGACAAAATCGTTATCTTTCTAATATTTGGTCATTAAAAGGGATGGTTGTCTGATGATAATGAGTTCGAGACGATCTTTTGTATCCCTTTCTCGGCCGCGATGGGTTTGAAGCCATGATTCCCGTTAACCACACTTTCATCGAACGTTAACTATTTCAGTTGAACACAGTAGGCTATATTAGACCTTAGCCTCAGCAAGGCAGATCCAGCAATATCTGTTAGAAGGGAGAGCGTACTCTAAAGTTTTACCAGCGACTGTCGCATTTTGTGTTGTTTAAATCTTTTTTGTTTTTTGTTTTTTTACAATTGTTCCAGCATTTTTGGAAAGGTAGGCAGGATGTCGCCCTCTCGACCTCCTCCACTCAATTTGTTCTTAAATCTTAATGTTGGTGATGTCATTTCCTTCAAGTGCCTAACGTACCTTAAAGACACGGAATTTTTTCGCGTCAAATAACCATGAGAGCATATGTTCTATGCGTACACTGTGAGAGATGTCAACAGCCTGATGTTGAATTACAAAGCAAAAAATAAAGAAATATAAAGAGGAAACAGAGAAAGTGCTGTCAATTTTTTCTGTTTTCTTTATATTTCTCTATTTTTTGTTCTGTAAATCTACAGAATTATTTTACGGTGTAGATGTAGTCTGTATCAACCATGTTTGTGCAAAGTTTTTAATACTTTAAAATAAGTTATTAAAAGTCAGTTTGATCAAAACTCTTCTGCCAATATAAGAATAAAGTAAACCAATCTTTTCAGAAGTTAACGGTATTTGTTGCTGCCTAGCTACTTGAAGTAAATACAGCTCCTTAGACAGCTCCTTAAACAGTTCTATAAACTAGTGCGCAAGTCTGTACAATTACGTATGTTACACGGAGGTATCTGGCATTTATTCCACAGATATCCCTGATGTCTTCGTTACTATCAAAGGCGAAAATGAAACAAACGATCTATATCTGGAAGAAGGGAAGGAAATTGTTCTTGCATGCGACGCATACTCTACAAAACCATTAAGGAATTTGTTTTGGGAGTTTAGCAACGCTGTAACCACGTTAGACCTAACTAGCTCTTCTTCCTCTCAATATCTGCCTGAGAACCAAACATATCATAACAAAATTGTGCTAAACTACCATCCTCGTACAGAACAGGAACGTTTCACCTGCATCGCCGAGAGTGGAGGACCTGCAGTGAAGAATGCCGCTTCGGTGCACTATTTTACTTTCGGTAAGTTTTGTAAGTGGTCTAGGAGTCACGGTCTAACGAGTCCAACGAGTATCTTGCGGATTCAGTTTAATTTTGTATGACTCTGTCTACACAAACTCTTTGGTTTGCGTTGCATTTCGGGTCAATGGTCTTACTAAGTGATAGTTCTTCATACTTTTAGTATCATTCCTCTTTACCACTCATGCCAGTTCGGCAACTCACAATGTTAACACAGTGAATTCTAAGGCAAAATTTAATTAAATCAATCCATTTTTGGTATTACTTTGCGAGCTGGCTTTGAGTTACTTTACTACCATTTGAATAAACTGAAAAAGGTCTAACCAGTTGTAACCATGTTTCCTTTGTCTTAGTTCCTCCTGTGATTCAGATATCAGTTGACGGCGAAATCATCGAGAGAGTATTGTCCATTCCTCGTGAAAAAGAAGTAAAGTTGCGGTGCCTGGCAAAAGATTCCAGACCACTGGTAAATTTACAGATAAAATCGAGCAACATGGACTCCTACTATACTAATGCAAATAAATCATTTAGTCAACAGCTGACGTATATTGATATGAACTATCGCGCTTATGAACAAAATACATCAATAACCTGCCTAGCCATAAGTTCAATAATTGGACAGGAGAGACAGAAAACCATATATTTCGAAACGACTATCAGAGAAGGCGCTTCAAATGGTATGTCACCATAAATGTTTGTTAATTTTACTCTACGTAATAAGTGTAAAGTTTTTTTAATGCAACATGAGACATAAAGAAGATTTACCTAAAAATGGGAAAGAACGGCGTTAAAACATACACGAGAAAAGAGTCGGTTGTCCTTAACATTTTATTAACAAGAGGCAGAAAACAACGACATATTTAAACAAATGCAAGGAACTCTGCTGCTTTGTTTTGTGTCTTATTGTTTCTATTTTGAGTAATCCTTTGCAATAATTTCATATCTCCTCGATTAAGACTATTTCTTTTCAATCTAACACAGTCAAACCAATTGTTAATTCCACTTTAGCCCACAACTGCCTCTCCCAAAATGAGGAAACAATCTTTGATAGCAAGCCTTCTTATGTATTTATAAGAATTATTGTAGTTGTTGTTGTCCGGAAAATAAAATGAGTGTAGCTATTCAAAAACTGCCAAAGGAGGAGCATTTTAACACACGGTGTGCTATTATTTAACTTCTTAGAGGAAAAACAAGTTTTGAATACTATATTTTACGTTGGACTGGCATGTCTCCTGATTTTGGCAAACATCACATGTGTTGGGATCCTTCAGATCATTAAGGCTTCAAAGAAAAGTAAGTGCGAATTATTTTTTTGCGGTATGTCTGTTTGTGTGTCTGTTTGTTTGTCTCTCTATCCGTCTGTCTATGTTTACTTGTCTATCTGTCTACTGGTCTGTTAATTTGTTTGCCTGTCTAAATATTTGCCTGTCTTTTCGACCGTCCGCCTGTATGCTTTCTGTGTTTTGTTTGTCTGTCTTTGGTTTTCTGCTTGTCTGGTTGCTTCTCTATTTCAATGGTCAGCAACAACAAATATTTCTAAAATTTAATTAAATTAAATATAAAATTACATAAATTACGATAACGTCAATCGAAGATCTTCTGTAAATGGTAAGATTGTATGTTTAAACAATTGACTACATCCCATTTCTTTTGTAACAGGATCCCGTTTACGGAAGCCTTTATAGTAAGAACAGTCTTATTATGAATAAGATGTATGCCTTATCATAAATCGTATTATCTGTGTATGTAATCAGTGACGGTCATGTTGCTGTAATTACAAAGCACTGCTTAAACTGCTGATTTCAAATAAGCTTCATCAATTGTGCTAAAAGAAAGAAATGATACAATAAAAGCGGTTGATTATTTTATAGTGCAAGTGGTATGTTTCTACCTGAACGAACACCAAGAACTGACGCTTCGTATACCGATTCACCAATGTTAGGTAATCCACAAGGTAATATGTCAGTAAACTACTGTTCGCAAAAGTGCATTAAAACATCCTACCATTTCTCCGTAAGCAGTGCTATGTAAGTTACATTTTGTCAAGAAGAAAGAACAATTATACTCTATGACACTAATTTTCTCACCAGGAATTCAAAGGGAACATCATCCGGTCGGGTGAGCATTTAAATAATTACCGTATTGGAGCTACTGTACTGCTACATACATGGCATTCTATCAATTAAATCGCACCCACAGACTTTAATAAAATATTTGAGTGAATTAGTTTAGATGGCTTACACTATTTGTTTCTTGCATATAGCGGTACACTAGGTGAATCTGACAAAGATGAGGCAAACCGACATTCATCGGATGAAGAAGGTAATGACATAACGTCCTTACAAACTTAAAGAGTAAAGGTTGTGTCATCTTGGATGGAAAGATGGTAAACACTTTTTAAGTGGCTAAAGCAAAAATCTTACCACTTGTGAGAGGGAAGACATTTTAATTTCACAATATTATTTGATATCATCACGTGGATGAACTACCAGATAATTGATGCTCTAATATTAAACTAAGATACTGTATCCTTTAACCAATTATTATTCTATCGTTAAAGTGTAATACCATTTTATCAGCAGATTTCTACTCTATGCTAGAAGAGAGCAATCAGGACTGTAAGATGTTCCATTTGAAAGACATTCGAATGATATTCAACATGAAGAAAGGCTCCGTCTTTAGCAGATCGGTTGGAATGGTGGGAGAAAGTAATGGTTCAGCTAGATGTGTGGTACTGTCGACAATCAATGGTAAAGTAACTCATTCCAGTTCTGTGCTCATTGCAATAATTTTAATGGATTACTGAATTGACAATAGATTGAAGATGAGAAAAACAATTTGAATTTGTAACAATTTTTATATCAGATGAAAGCGAGCACACAATCGACATTAAATGGAGCTCTTACGTCCAGAGACTTTTGGAACTTCCTGATACTGGTGGCCTCGTAAAACCCGAAGGCTTATGCGTTGGTGGAGGTATGTAATGATGTCAGATTCCTAGGTTCTAAGAGAAGGAAGTATGAATATTAATCTAAAAGAGGTAAATAATACATATGACAGTGCACCATTTTGCACATGTGTTCAATACACAGGTATGCATACCCCAGACCTCATTGCTCGTAAATTTATTTTACTTAATTGTAATGGCAATATTTGCACCTTTGAGTCAATACAACAGAAAGTGTTTGGCCTCCGTGGCCATTACTTGCATACAAAGTCACAGCTTATATTCATTTGTGAGAAAGGATGCGCCGCTTACACAGGCATATTGTCAACGTTGGAAACAGTGCTGCACCGAATGATGGTATAACTTTTGTTTCTACTTTTTGGTCAAAAGCAACCTTATACTTGATTAGTGAATACTTGGCAAGTGGGACTCTTGAAGAATACCTGACAGGCAAAGAAACTCTAGATGACTTACTAACAATGGACAAATTTAAAAAATGTGACCGTTTTGCTTCAGTGGTGGGTGTTTTATCCGGAATGGAAGTCATCCATTCTTACGGGGTATGTAATATTATAAAATTCTTATTATGCCGCTAACATATCAAGACAATTCAATATTTCTTCATTTAAGTTGTCCCATCAAATTTGATTACGCAGGATGAACAAAGTCCCTATCTCGTACACGGAAATTTCTTGAAGAAAGTAGCTATCTTCAGGACTAAATAACTCCAAAAATCGAAGAAAATTAATTGGTATTTTCCTCAACTATGCAGAAACGTGATTTAGCTTACATAGATCGTTTTGACAAGGTGCTTGGTATTACGCTTTATTAGTTAGATGTTGAACTTAATCATAAAAATATTGCTGTCTGAGCAAGCATCTACTTGCATTTTTTACAATTTTGCATCAGTTACTTATAAATTTCCCTCGTCTTAGTTCAGTTTCTCCATCCAGGTTTGTCCAAGAACAAAATTCTTGTTTCTGGCAAAGGACAACTGAAGCTCTATGACTTTTGCCTCTCAGACGACGCGCTCATAATACTGTCTATCATGAAAACGGTAACTTCGTGAACGTAAAATTTTACGTTTGGAATTTTATCATAGATACATTTATAAGTAATTTAGTTTTTTGAGGACTGGTTCCATGCTGGTAAGGTTTTACGTACTATCCTTTATTGTAGGTGTTGCAATTATCATATGACCAAATCATGGGTGCGAAAAATATCTTTATATTTGCACAACAGTTTTCAGTAATGTTTACCGCATTAGGCTACCTTGGTAAGAAGTTTATTTTATGTTTCTATTTACAAGAACAACACCGATGGTACCTTTTTATATAAAAAGTACTTTGTCAAATTATGTTTCACTTACACGACACGACTCTTTTTGTACGTGTTAAAATTATTCACACGGCTGTAGACTTTGCAGGAATGGTAAAAATTATTTTTCAACCGCTCATAAATAGGATATAATTATATAAACTTTAATGTTGAGTTAGCTTCATTGAAATGTAGCATTAGAGTTACGCCTCTCAAACTGTTAAATTATCGAACGCACCCAAAATCATATTGTATTTTATGTTTCACTGAAACAGACAAACAAGGACATGAATGTGTTACCTCCTGAAGCATCATCAAGGAATGAATATTCAACAGCCAGTGACGTGTGGTCAGTCGCCGTCATCATTTCAGAAATGATCACAAAAGGTTATAGTTATTTTTATAGTCCTAGTTATAACATGGTATTAATTGAACTCATCTCTCGATTTAAATAACATGGAGTAAAACAAAAAATTCATGTGATTTTGAACAAAAACCTTGAACAATGTTATATAATTTTAGTTTATGAAATACCTTTTTTGTACTTGTTGGTTTTGTTGGTAACTCTGCACAGAATTCTTGCCTTGGAAACAATTAAAGGATCTTTCCCACACAACGAAAGCAACAAAGGCTGCATTATACGGTGACTGGTATCGTAATTCCCAAGCGTTTGCAGAAAAGTAAGAAATATTTTCTATCTGTAAAACAAAGGGATGTTTAAAACTATATTATATTTGGTAGTCACGCATAACATAATGAAATGTGTTGAAATCCTATTTAAGACTTCATAGATCTTTAAATTGCCCTAAAAAATTAACAGCTTAGAGAAGAAGTACGGACTAGTTACCAAAATATCGATAATACTGGTAAGTTGAGGGATTACAATTCCCAATAAGGAACATTTTTTTAGAGTTCGCCAATTAATACTGAGGGGAGGGATTCGATGAAAAAATTGTAGAAAGATTGTCAATCAGTACTCTAGTATAATTTTGTACTCTTGTGATAGACAGCACTAAAAGCTTCATTTTTTTTTTTTTTGTTACAATTATTTAAACTGTAATCTCGAACAATTTAAAACAAACAAAGAAATAACGAAAACAAACGGTTTAAATGCATCCTTCTATCCTTCTGAATAAAAAAAAAACAATTAAATTGATGAACTTTATGAAAGTATATGGTATTTGTTGCTCTTAAGTGTAGGGATCTTCAGTCAAATTAGAAAATCACGTTGTACTATTATTCTTTCAAATATGAACTTTACTCATCCAGACGTAGAGCGGGTCGATAAGACCAAATAAGCCTACGTCTCGGCCCTGGGAATTTAAAGCGGCCCATACTGCAATTTTTCACAAAATCTCGCCTATCTTAAAATTCATTATAGTGATACAGTCATCTCACGGTGCTTGAATAGTGATTGCTCTAAACGTCCTACAATGAGAGAACTACGGTTGCTACTGGAAAAGGTAAGACACGACGGACTGGTTATTGTTTGTAACATGTTAATTAGTTACCAATATTATTATGCATGATGTATTTCCAGTGTTATTGTATAATGCACTTATGCCGATACCTTTTTTGCTTTGCTACCTACGACTTAGCGAGTGCAAAACATGGGTTGCAAGGCCTACAGATTCAACCTCAAAAATTCTTTACCTCTTCTTCATTCTTAGATGTCAAAGATGGTAAGTTACCATGAGACCATCTCCGATAGCGCCGCACCTGACTTGTACATCCCAATGAAAAGTTGTGAAGGTGAATATCAGGCCGAATGTAATCGGATGAACACTCTCCACGCCCGGACAAACAACAAGTATCTGTATTACCCAAGATATAGTAACGACAACTAAGTTATAATTTTCTTTTTCACTAGTTACACCTTTGAAAAGGGAGTTTTATAGAGACGGAAAGTCGTTTCATCAATGTAGGTTAGGTAAAGCATAAAGGAAGCACATTCACGTTATTGAATGACGCATTAGTTACCCAAACGTCAGCTGTTTGCATTATTAACGCCGTACTTCATCATCATTTAGAGTCTGCATATATAGCTAAGGGAAGTCCGCAAATTACTTTTTTGAATCCATGTGCCTACTTTGCATCTTAGCAAAATAGGCACAGATTGGGTGAAAATGAAGTTTCATCCAAATCCGGTAATCTCTGTTAAACACATTCTCGAAACAAAGAAAATAATGTACCAAGAAAGATATCAAAATGAAGATTACACATTTTCCAAAAGTTGTTTTAAACCGTTACCTACACAATAAAATAGTTGGGTAAAAACTCCACCAACAGTAAACACGAAGGTGAAAATGCGGAAATGGGTAAAGTTTGAACTAAAGTTGTCGATTAATGGGTGATCCAAGGGGCTGATTACCACAAAATTGGGTAACAAACCTCTCGGTTACTCTATTTATCAACAAATTTGAAGCAAAATTGACCCAATTTTAGTATTTTTACAAATGTGAGCAGTGTTCGAGAAATTTTTACCCACCACTTTTTTGAGTGCAAGATACCTCTTACAACATACGTGTAAATCAAATGATTTTGTATCTAATACTGCTATCAATTAGATTTAAAATGCTCATGCTTCCTCTTAAATGTCAGTCTTTCTAATAATTTACGCTAACCGTGTTATGATGTAAAAGTAAGTAAAATGTGTAAATTGTTAAAATAACCGTGATGAAAGAAAGCATACTCCATTATCTAAAAGTATTTTAGTATTTCTGTTAAGTTGATGGCTTACAAAACGGAGTATACTCTCTTCTTTCCAGAGAGTTAGTAATGATAAGAATGATTTCTAGTCGTCGACCTTCAAGGAAGCTAAGAAATTGCAAGGAAAAGGCTGGTGTCGAGGAGCAATGAAGCTGTTCAGCTTAAGACGAGTCCCCATTTCATTTAACGAAAATTACTTAGTGTAAGACAATCCCAGATTTACCATTGCTGTACCTGGGGACTCGCTCTTCCAGATCCATTACTCCTAAAGAGGTGTTATGGTTTTCACTACTCAGTGTCTATAGACAACGTAGTGATATGCTCTGTTTGATGTCTACCGTATAGTTCGAATATTAAGATTTGTGCGTTGTTGCAGTATGTACATTTTATTTAGAATTCCACTGTGAAGATAGATGTACATAAATTGTAGAATTGGTAGCGTGTGTGAATGCACCAGTTTTTAGTTTCATTTTGTGGTAATAGTGGAACTTCTTGGCGCAAGGTAATAGTTTTTAACGTGAGCATCGGGTAATGAATATTACACGTGATGTATGCGTTGCGTAGATAACCTCATAGTAATATCCTTGTAAAAGTCTAAAGATTTCACATTTTCTTCAAGGAAAAAAATACATTGTTGTGCATTTTAAGATCAAGTTTTTCATTGATTTTATTTTTCATATTTAGAAGTTACCAGTATATAGAGTAAAGTAGCTCTGCTAGATATGGCTGTCTCAAAAAGACCTTAGACTATTGCATATGTTGATCGTGTGCAGAAATGTGGTTCAAAATCCACCATGCACGATATATTAGTGCAGGGGTTTTCAACCTGGGGGATGCCTCCCGCCGATGGGACATATCGCAGTTTCTGTTGGGACATGGGCTCGTCCCAAGTCCCATAGAAAAAATAAGGGTTTATGTTTACTTAGTATAATATATAGGGAATCACCTTGACGTAATAAAATTTCTCTTCAGACGTCAGTATGTTCATGTAAGATAGTAAGTGGTATACAAATATAAAGATGTTTAAAATTAAGGTTATAAATGTCACAACACTGCACCATTTCAAATGTTTTTATCCAAAATTTTCCACATATCGGGATTGGAGAAATCCCAAACCCTCCCCGTTCAGCACCCATGATTGCCGCCCCTACGCTTAATAATAATGGTGGGACGTGATACATTCATAAATGCCAACTTGGGACGGCAGCCACAAAAGGTTGAAAACGCTTGCATAAGTGAAACAATAAAGCCCATGTATACCACAAATGATGAATTGCACAACTACACAGCCTTTTCAAAATGGGGAAAATCTAGCACTAGAAATGAGAGTTCAAATTGAGCAATGACTTCATCTACCTACAACATTTAAAGAATTAAAAAGTGTGAAGAGTATTTTGAATTTGTAGGGGGTTAAAGCAAATATGTACAATTTGAACCGCAAGAAAATTATTTAAATAGAAAAAAAAAGTATTTTGTATATACTGTTGTAGATGTATAAAAGTGTGACGGATAGTTATTTAAGCGTTAAATGATTAAAACAAAGGTAGGGAAAGTACTCACTTGAATAAGTTATATATATACAGTCGCGGGCATTGATAAAAAGATAATAATTACCAGGATATTCAATGGTCAATTAAAACGTTTGTAAGTTGTATTTCACGTAAACTTTGAAAGCAAAAGGGATTCAAAATGATTGCTCTTTTATTGTTATTTCAATTTCACCTTCTTATTTTAGCAGTATCTTCAAATATTAAAACACCTGGTTGGCAGGATTTCGAAATTAGAGACGCCAGTGTTTTAACCAACCCTTGAAAGAGGAAGAAACAATTGACAAATCCTTTCCACGATGTTGGAATTCGGCCAGCCTGTACCTTGCTAATGGTTTTGTGTCTCATTCACAGATTGTAATGGAAACATGAATAATTGCGTACAACCCTTTGAACAAATTAGTCGTTCAAATTTTCATTTTGTTGAACTATGCTGCTACAGTTTTTTTTTTTTTTTTGTTTTGGTTTGTTTTAAGCTACCAAACAGTGAGGGAGAGGTGGACATACCCCCTTTCATAGCTTCAGGACACAGTTTGAATTGATTTAAACGCAAAGTTAACGAAAGACTCGTGAAAGCGTTTAGGCCTGTAATGCCGGTTCTTAATGACTTGTATATCATGAAGACTGAACAATAATAAAGATTACGGGTTGAACTAATAGCCTACTTGAATTTAAGGTCAATCGACTGTAATAAAAAGATCAATTTTTGCCATGTAAAATAAAATGAAGCATTTAAATTTTAAAGTCTTTCAAAAAGTTTTATTTTGGGGGTATGCCTTAGGCACACGTATCGTAGGCGGTTGTTTGCTAATTAGTTATTTGTTTGGCAAGGTTTTGCTCAAAGTTTTTCAAACTTGCAGACTTTAGCATAGATAATCAATGGCATAGGGTCGTATGCTCCCATCACATACAAACACGAACAGACACTTAAGTTTGTTGAGAGTCTATTACCATGCAACTTTAGAAATGTGTTTGCCAACAGCAGGGAAGACGTGTATCAGAGTGGTGTAATCGAAAGATTGCTACAAGTATCAAATCTAACAGATTTTTGAAAAGGCTCTGACATGCACAGTCTTAATCACTTCCATATCCAAATTTCATTAGATACGAGTAAACTTGGTAATGGAATATGTAGTCTGAATTACGCTAAGGACAAAAACAAACTTCACTAAAGCAAGCAAGATGAAAAAAAAAACTTCCTAAAAAATTAGAAATTCTTGGCGATATATTCAATTCTAATTTAGCACCAAACGTAGCACCATTTTACAACTAGCCCACTTTACGTGAGCAAATATTTTCCAAAGAATATGGTGACACCCTCCACTCAGACGTCCCCCAGGACGGCGATTAGAGTCATCTGCCTAATCAGAGACAAGAATTGGACCTGTGGAGAACACTGGGCATCAAAGTAATATGTAAGTTTCCTGCTAGTACAATGCATTTTCTAAAAATCACAGCTGAAAACGATTTTTACAGTTTGAGCTATGATCTCTAACCGTTTACCTGCACTTCCAGTGGTATTCCTAGCACATGGGATTTACCTGAATTTACCTGGATTTGCCTGGATTTACCTGGATTTACCTGGACTTACCTGGATTGAGAACAAGTGATTTTGATTTGGGGCTCTGCTTAATTCTCATCAAATGACATTGATTTATATTACGTTGTTTAAATATAAACTGATACAACCAATTTTTTCTCTATAAACACTTTTGTAATTCAGTAAGGATGCAAGAAGTCAATAGAATTATAAAATTAACATAAATACATGTAGCGCCACCTCTAATTCTGGTCATAAATAATAGTCAAAGGCTCTACATTAACTCTTTAAACTCACTTGCCAAGATGGGCAAGCGGCCTCTGAAATTCACTTGCCCTGACACTTTTTGCACTTGCCCTTCTGGCGGCGTAGGTGGGACAATCGATTTCTCAGTTGGTTACTCATGGTCACAATGGTGACAGCAATCCTTGAATTTATCAGGAAGATGTCTCATAGCAGGGAGTTGCAACAGACTACTCCTTGTTCATAGCTCCCTGCTTTACAATTTTGAAGCCGAATTTTTCTTTAGCCTACCGAGGTAAAAAAGCTTTACGCATATACAGTTTAATAGTCTTAGATTTCGTTTATCTCCAGTGACAAGTTCAAGTGTAGGCAGTGTTTAATGAAACTGGTTAATTGAATTTTTTCTTCTGTCTAATCAAAGTCAGCTTTATTTCTTGTGAACTGTGGGGTTTAAATTTGTTCTCTGCTGCTGATGGAAACTGTTATTTTTTTCTTGTTTTTAGTTTAAGTTAGCAGTCAGAACTTGTCATGGGCAATCTGAAAACTATTAATACCAAACCCAGTGTTCTCCACAGTTCAAATTTTTTCCGGGCGGTTGTCTCAGATCTAAGTCAGGAACATCGATCAAAATAATATCAATCAGTGCTCGAGAATGAAATCCACACTGTACTTTCTTCAACAGAATCCCACAATCAGTAGGAACTCATAACTATGGTTCATTTACTTCACTGTATAACAAGCTTGCCTTTTTTCTAATTTTTGGAATTTGTTTTACAACTCTTTCAAGTTAGCATCACACTGTGTAGGCAATAGGTATTGCAGCCACATCTCTTACGCAGTTCCCGAAATACCTTTACTGCAATAATAGAATACATCCGAATAACTGGTTCCGGCCGCATCTATCCAGCTAGGACTTTTCAGGT
Source organism: Holothuria glaberrima (assembly GCA_009936505.3). Lineage (NCBI taxonomy): Eukaryota > Metazoa > Echinodermata > Holothuroidea > Aspidochirotida > Holothuriidae > Holothuria > Holothuria glaberrima. The sequence continues at coordinate 22,698 of WURT03213227.1, forward strand.
TCCTTCCAGTTCCGGAACAAAAAAATCAGTTCCGGTGCACCCTTGTGGTATGTCCCTCCATCAGAACGTAGTGCACACCCTGCCCCTTACTTCCAAAAGTCTGGCGATGTCACTGCGTAGGGTATTCAAGTGCCGTAGCTAAATAATCATTGTGATGGTGAGTCACGTAGCCTGTACAAGTTACAATAGGCTGACAAACAAATAAACAATGCACAAGTCTCCTCTCGTTCTTCTGAGCATGAAGCTATTATGTTCTGAGCTCAGTGTTGCACTCGACCATTATCGCTGCAAACCTTTCTTGATGTCAGTTTAGTCTACAAAGAGGTAGGCAAAATGTTACAATTATAACACCCACTACGAATAATCAGCAACGTGAAGTAATTCTGCCACGCTATCAAACTTTTATCCTAACGTATAATACACTAATACTTCGCACAAGACCTAGTCCAGCACAAACACATTTTGACCTACCGCCCCCCCAAAAAGAAAAAAAAAAACCTTCATTTGACACCAATTGGACAAAAATACATGATAATATTGCCTCCAAGTCTTAAGGTAATAATGTTTAAAGATTACACAAAAAGAAAGAAAACCTGAAGGAAAATTTAATTACAACACTGAGCCAACGAGAAACTTGTCTACGCATTAAAGGCTCTGCAAATCTAACATGCGCCCTGTATATTTAATAGGAAGACATTCTGCCCGAGCAATCATATTACGCTTAGTGGTTAGCTGTAATTGAATCGGTGACGAATAGCTCTTCCCCTCAAGTAGACACCTCTTTTACGAGAACGTCTGTTTTTCACATTGATATTCTATTGTTATGATAAAAAGTAGTTATTACGATGTCATGTTCCAACTTTGGGAACATCTATTTTCAATGCGTCATCTTGAATGCTTTTCCTTTTTAAGGTCGGACTCTTTCCAGTCAGTAGCCCCAGATGGGTTCATTTTCGCAAATATCTGAACCATACACTGTATTAACGTAGACTACACTTGTGTAAGCATTCTTCCTAGGGACTGTCTATTTACACATACTTGTCACATAAGTAGATTGTACTGCAACCTCACTGCGTATACGGAAAGATGTTTGTTTTACAAATGGCTTTGACCAGGGAGCTGTAAGGACTGTCACAGCACCTTGACGAACATTCCTGCATATTTCATATGTCATAATAGAAGTGTTTAACAGGGGCAGTTAGTGAAGTATTCCAAGCAACACCGTTATTATAACAAGTTTAATAACGATTTGCATTTTGGGTAAACGAAGTCGTAGAAGCCGTCAAAGACAGGTCTTACGTCGCACTGTATAAAAAAAAAATCGAGTTTGAATTATGCAAAATCTTCCGATGGCTTTTGGCAAATTTCCGTATCCCCATGTGTTACAGCTCCTTTTAGCAGTATTAATAGATTTTGCTTTCAGTAATTTGGAAGTTAGAAGCTGCCTTAAGTATGGAGTCAAGTTTATGAATTTTAGGATCTTGTAAAGGAAAGATTACCAGTTATAAATGTCCTTAATTTTGCCAGCAGCGATGTAACTTGCATGATGGATGATCTGGTAATCCATTATGCTCTGACCACCAATCAGTCAGCAGGTGTGGCATATGTATTTGATGAACACTTCACTATCCCTGACCCAGGTGCTTAGCCAAGGGGGAGGGGGCAAAGGGGCAGCCACCACCCCTTGAGCATATTTTTGTATTTTTTCAATGATTTTTTATGATATTGCTACTTACTCAAAATGGAAAATATTTAGATGCATTTTACAAGGCCCGCGAAGTGCCATTTCCAGTGATCTGAGAGGAATTTTTGGCCAAAATTTTCTTGTACACTTCGCTCCAACCTATGGTGGCGCTACGCTTAGATAGTTTGCCTACAGGTTTCGCCCCCTCCTTGGCAAATTTCTGGCTACGCGCCTACCCTGACACTTAGCCAGAGCAATTAATTTTAAGGGGATGAACAGAAGAGGATCGTTGTCTTGGGAAAGAGGTCAAAAGGGAAGGGTTTCTCTCTTCTTTCAGATTTTTATTTTATATTAGCTTCTAGTAAACCAACATTGCTGCAACATTTTACATATCTTTCCCGGGACTGGTGTTCCATTTCTCCGAGTTTTTATACTGCAAACTAGTCCTGGAAAAAATTGGGGCAAAGTTTCCCTTCTTTCCCTCCACCCTCGGGTGAATACGTGTCTGGTTTAATGAACGGTCTGCGTGGTGTCCGTACGCAAATGATGCACTTTGCCGTTTTGGAGGAAACTTCCTTATTAAATAATGGCCATTCTTTAAAATATAATCAGTTCAAACCATTGCCGAAGATAGCACCATTTTGCTTTGAAGCCATCTTACACAAACGAAAGTTTCTCGGGCAGAGAGATTAACTCATCCGCTTACACAACATACCCCTCCCTTACACCCAACAAAAGTAGGAAAAAATTTTACTAAAGTGTAAGAATTTCACAACTTATCCTGAGTTCGAAACTTTGCCAATGATAAAGTACCTCTGACTTTGAAATACTTGAGGATTTATTAGGTTCCAAATGACCTCTTCATGGCATCCAGCCGAAAATTTTCGTATATGCAGGGTATTGCAAGTGCAACCATATCATACGTCGCACATTACAGTATTGAAAGAAACACTATGAAAATCAAAGTAAATGTGCAATTTCTCAAATATCGGTGTGACATGTCCCCTTCCTGGCATCACCGCCCATGTCTTGTAGCTTCCTGGTTCAGATTCCTCACAATAGTGAATAGTGTAATCCCATCCTTAAATGCCATTTTGTTCCCCACATTGGTTGACGTTCAATATTAATTCAACTTATGAGCTAATCTACTAGTTTCTTTCCTGTTCAGTCTAACGCTAAAAAGGAGGCAACCAGTGACTGGGTGAAAATGATAAACTTGCATTGTAAACATTCTGAACTATCTTTCACCCGAAACCCCCTAAAATTTTTGCCTCAAGTAATGCAACTCTTATCGTTTGCGTCGAAGTAAGGATTAAGTTCAGTAGAAGACAGAGTTAATAATCATAAAACGATACTTCTCACCTAGTGCAGGGCTTTCTTTTCCACGTACTTAAGAACAGACACAAACTAAGCCCATACACTGAAAAACTAATTCCCCCCCCCCAAAAAAAAAAAGAAAACCACCGGAAAAACTTACTAGACACGACTCCCGAACAATAATGACTCTAGAGGGATAGCCAAACCCGAGTCACATCTCGAAAGATAAGTTGTCAGTTCCACCGCCGCACTTTCATCCCGCTACAGAGTCACTATCCTGGCCGCAGATTTTTTCCCGGGACGAATAAGGGCGTTGTTCAGAAATTTCTATTGAAATCATGAAAAATTAAAAATGATACTCAGATCAGGATCAAGGTAAGTAGGGTTAAGGTAAAAAATTGAAATGGCCTCCATTCGTCCTGGAAAAAGGAACTACGCAGCCCGGCCACTTTCATGTTGCTGGTCGTGCATTTTACATATAGACCTTCGTGATTATGACGGCGTCAGTAATATCTTGATTTTAACGGCGTCAGTAATATTACATAGTGAATGCGTGTGTATGGTTACAATCGTCTTAGTACTATCAGTGGTTGTTTTTGAGCTGTAAAATCCAAAAACGTGAAAATATATGTCATATTTTTGAGTTACTGCTTTCGCATTGTGCGTGTTAGAGTTCAATCATTCAGACTTAAATATAGCACAATGTGTACTTAACTGCAAAGTGCTAACGAATGCGGGGGGGGGGGGTTATCGGACTGTTCTCCACCGGTGCTGATCCTGCGTACCAGTCTTGTGGCAACTTTGACTTTTATTAAATTCTTCACCTCTTTAATTTTTAAACCCGACAGTTATTCTATCATTACAACCTGTTCAGGTTGTGAAGGAAAATTTTACAATAGTCAAGATTCTTTACGCAAAAAACAACAGATGGTATACAAACTGAATGTTGTTCTCGTAGAACGAATTTGACAAATTGCATTTTACCCCTTCTTTCCACTTCAAGTAACAATAACAGGTGCTTAACACCTAGTTTGTCAACTAGCGGGATCAGGCGGGTAATGTTACCATGGTGCTACTAACTGAACAGGAGAAGAAATTTCGACTTTATGTTAAACCAATTAGACCCAGACATGCCTAAGAATATAATCCTGTAGTGATCGATGATGAGGCTTACGGCTTTTCGGTTGCTTTATCAATTTACAATTTACACTTCTTATCAGTGGCAACCTCATTTATTCTACCGACAC
>WURT03213337.1:0-26944 GCA_009936505.3 Holothuria glaberrima
ATTTTTGTTCATTTTATTTATTTATTTTAAATTGCTCTTTCAGGTAGAAAAAGGCGAAAAATTTCACATCAAAAATGAATGTTTTGGTCTAGGGTTAGGGTGAGGTGCACAGTCCAAAAATTGTTACGCCCCCCCCCCCACACTTTCATATTGCTTCCTACGCTTATGCGTGATATACTGTGCTATCCTTGACAACATTCTCGATGTAATATCCAATTCCTGATGGGGCCGGTGAGATTATTGGGAGAGAAAAAGAAAGATCTGCGGGAACCAACGACTTCAAACTCAAAATTTTATGTAAAGACAATTTACAAGGCAACTTTTTTCAACCAGAATTTTCCGCCTAAAGGGGTTGTTGCATCACACCAAACGTACTCAGAAATGTCCCATATCTCTACTTACAATTAGTGACAACACTTTGATTGACATTGATTCAAACAATAGCTTGATTCTGTGTTCAGTGATGAATTCTCTGGTCAGTAGTGTACAATTCACACACAGTAGCGGTTAGTGTGTGGATATGTCCGTGGCCACTGGTGACTCGCCATACAGAGGGGCACGGGGGAATGTTCACCCTCCCCCAACAAAAATTGCAAACCATGTTCTCGAATCTTCAAGAAGAAAATGTTTTACAAGGTGGTGGAAATAAAAACTATTTCCAAATTTGGACGATATCATCCCTTCCATCTAACAAATGGCACTTATTATTTATAGAGTTGTGTATTGCAAAATTTCTCCATAATTATCAATTATGTATTTCGTGATTATTTCAATATTCAAGCTAGGTTTGCTGGGTCAGTTTCACCACCGGTCATGTGAACTCAAAGTATTCGAGGCATCTATTTATTTTCAGGCTCGTACGAAGCTTCTTCAATGGGGGATATTCTAGTTTATGTTAAAGAAAATTGATGAAATATCACACATCAGTTTGGCCTGTAGATTACTAAAAAATTGTTTGCTAGGAATGTCTCCTAAGCAATTATGTTTACGCTAGAGCCGCCCATGTCAGTGCAGTCTAGTCCTGGTTTGTACATAAGGTCGCTAGACAGGTATTCTGAAAATGGAGGAGGGGCTAGAAGTAACCTAGTAAGGAGTTTTATGAACCCTAGGAATCGTAAGTAGTAATTCACGTCTTATTCATAAATTCAAAAGCTGTCATCCACGATAGCTGTCAGCGGGATTATCCACAAAAGAACAAAATGTCATTATAGTAAAGACCAATATAAACCAAAGGGTGAATATGTGAATCTACCAAAATGTAGAAAAATAACATGTCATTGTTATAAGAGAAGTAAATGTTCAATGGAAGACACTGGCTTTAACTTTTGCAAGAGCTTATTGAATAAAGTGAAGAGTAAAGAAACATTTCAGGAACGTTAAGTTTCTCTGTAGTTGTGCAGGGTCGTCGTATGGCTTCTAGATCGGTCGCTGTAACCATTAACGTTCTGCATTTGAACATTTTCTATGGATGTATGTTTGGCATTTTTAAATACAATAAAACTAATAAAAAGTTTTGTAACTAAATCTCTAAACTGAGAATTATTCCGCCTAGTACAACGACCCTGGCTATGTTGGCGTTAGATATAATTCAAAACCAAAAAAAATCATTGTCAAGCTGGAACCATTACTACATTCTTAAGCCCTCTTAGCTCAAAGTATCAACGGTCATGATAAACAAACTTGAACCAGTGCAACATACCTATTTGTGATACTATTCCCCCCTTCAAATTATAAATAAATTTACCGGAGTATGCATTTTTATACATTCACCATTTTAATTATCGTTTTTGTATGCCTAGGGGTTGGTTTCTTTATATATACAACTGTTCTATCATTCAAGTGAACAGAGAAGGGTTGTCAGTTTTTTTTTCTGAGACAATTGTCAAATGTGGTCGAAAAATGCGAAATGCAAATTCTTTTGCACTAAGATTCCACACGCATCAACTATCCGATAATTGTGAATGCGTTGTAAATAAACCAACCTTGCTTACTTATATTATTTGTTCATTCGTTGGCTGTTGGTGACCATTACTGGACCTGACATAGTTTGCCACAAGCTTTTGAGAAAATTGTGGAAATAACACACATTTCAAAGGAACCCAGATCATGTGAAGATGCCAAAAACGCCATTTAGCTGTTTAGATTATTGTAAAATGTTCAAAGCTGTACACACTTTCAAAAAAAATAGTGTTTGGGCGTTTAAACGCCGATATGGCAACTCGGTGGCAATACTATATGTCTTTGAAAATCAGAGAAGGCACCTTTGGCAGGCCAAACTTATCTTAAACCTGCAACTTAAGCTTAATATTATTCTGTTTATATCTGTATAAACATATACATAAAAGTAAGCAAAATTTGAGTTTTTAACAGAAGTGACACATAATCAGCATCTAAAGGTATACAATTACTTATTTACATCAAATAAAAAGAGTAGTTGTTAAATAACTATCCCGGAAACAACACAAAGAAACTTGTTTTACGCTAACGATTGTTAAATAGTACGGTGTGGTACTTCGCATCAAAGGCAGATACTATATAAACATAACCTTAAAATATCACTTGCCATTCGAAGTTGCAGTTTTGGTTACTCTCTTTATCCTTTTTAATAAAATTTCTCACATTGTTAATAGTCTGAAAATCTTCTCACCTCCCCTTTTCATCTTCATTCGTTACCCCACTGTCTGTTTTTGTACAAAACAGAGATTATTAAGGCTACGAGAGCGGCCATGTGTATTCCCTGGCTCAATCGCACGAGCCAAGTTTTAGTGAAGGGGGAGGGGTAAGTACTTTTGCCGGAAATTTTAAGCGTGTCTGCTAGTTAGCACTTGGGCTTATAGTTTCCCCTAAAGTAGCCAACATTCCAAATAAGGATTTGGGGCTACATCCCCTGTATAACCCCCCCCCCCGTTGCCTCGTGAGCCCATGATTCTTGGTACATTCATGGCAAGAGCATTAGTAAAGTGGTTGAAAAATTGATTTGTCTGATTGAAAAAAGGATAAATCCCTTCCCCCAATTCCTTCGATAATTTGAATCCTTTCTCCTGACCTTTGCAGCCTCCCCTTCTTGTTTCAACCCCCAGATTACACCCCATTCTAGTTTAAGTGTCAAATTTCCTCCGATGGTAGATACTACTATCAAATACGTTTTCCCCATAGGATAACCCTCGTTCGTTTTGAAAGGAAATACTGTAGAAGTGTTTTGGGCGCGGATTAGGCTACTCACCCTGAAAACATGAAGTTGCTTTGTCAAATAGCAACTCCCTGCAGAAAAGCAGATTCTTCTCTATTTCGAGAAGATTGAATTCCAGCTGCAATATTTATTGATTCAAGCTGTTGTAAGAAATGGCAAACAGCACATGTGTCTTTGCAACTTCAAGCCGAGGATTATCTTTGCAGTATTATCTGCTAAAGCCCAATATGTCATCCATTGTATTGACTTATATGAGTAGTTTCTTATATCCATTGTACAAATTTTTACTGGTTTCTGGATAGAGTTATCTTTTCTCTTGCTCATAACCGTAATTTGAAGCTCCACGCTGGTGGTAGTAGCCGGCATCGATCACACCCAATTCTTCGTCTTCGTCACCGTCGTCGCCTTCGCACTGACAATACTTACAGTACAGGGACCCCTCACATGGTCTGCACTTCAAAAGGAGAGCATTATGATACGGTCGAAGAGAATGAAGTGGTTTGGGTAGAAAGTTCCAGTTAGCCAGAGGAGTATTTTTCATGCAGGAACATTTTCTTTGAGCCACGTTGATAATGACGATGACTATGACGAACACGAGGAAGGGAATGCCAATTCCCATCAAAACGTAGCCTTCCTCATTAGCTGCAGAGAGACCGAAAACTGCGGCAGGCAGTAGAAAGAAGGCAATTATTAGGTAAAAAATTGCAAACCAACGGTACTTTGCGGTCGTATTACCCAAAGTACGGGCCATCGGGATGGGGAATCGTATCCAGGGGAAAGGGTACCAGATAAGAATACCTGTTATGTTAAACAGGAGATGACAAAGGGCAATCTGAAGTGAGTTTTTGAATTTCGGACCACTTACAGCTAAGGCAGCGATTAGACCCGTCGCGGTAGTGCCAATATTGGCTCCGAGGGTCAGTGGATACATACGCTCCAGAGATATGACTCCAATTCCGACAAGAGGGGTGATCGCTGAAGTAAAAATTGAACTACTCTGGACTAAGAAGGTACATATTGCTCCGGTGATGATGGCGAGGTATCCGGTTAAATAGGCAAAATGACCCGGGAATTCGTAGTTGACAACCTTGTGAACAATTCTAGCAATGCTGCCCTTGAGGAGAGAATGGAGAGTCTTGACAATAACGATGAGGCAGATGAGGAGTAAGGCGATAGAAGCGATGAGAAGAATGATGCCAGCACCGGTGTCAGAAAGATTGGAATAAGCAAACCAGTGAAATTTACCTGCAAAGATAGCGTAAATGCAATGTAAGTAAGAAATAAGATAAGGTAATGGTGTGTAGTTCTGCTCTCTGCAGAATCTGCCTTCATGTTGAATGTGACAACCCCCCGTTAATGAAACTGCCATAATTGCTATAAGTTTTTGTAGAATCGAGGCTATGTTCTTCCACTTTTCCTAATTGATGTCAGTCCGTCTTGATATATGTTTTCTAATATGCTAAGAAAGGCGTAAAAAAGGTAAATTTGGCGATTTTTACGGTACCCTGAAAATAAAATGAACTAAAAAACCAAATCTGTAATTTGCGAGTATGAAAAGTAGTACAAAGTCGTAAGGATTAGGCCTATGTTCAGTGCCGTGACGCAGGAGAGTGTGGTGTTCCCACTGTTAGCAAAGGTTTCAGAAGCTCACCCTAAGCGGTGGTAGTGGAAGCAAGGCAACATTTAACTGATGATCACCACTTTTTTCTTGACAAAATAATTACTTACTTAGTCTCAAGACTAAATTCTGAAATAAAAATAAAGGCGTTAAAAGAACTCAAAAAATATTCAAAGAGTATTTTTTTTGAAACTCACAATCCTCTGATGCTTTTTCATGACATGTCTTCAATATTCTGAAAGTGTCATTTTCCCCAATACCGCCCTCTGCAATGTTTTTGATCACATCCTTATCAATCTGAAAAAAATAAACTCTTATGCAGTTAACAAAATAAGGTAACAAACATTCTTTTTGATTTTCTATATGATCATCATTGTACAGAACCGGGACTTGGCCGGGGAAGGAGATATTTAGGAAAAATGAGACCAACGGTATGTGCATAAAACACGCTGTATAAGAATGGTATTTTTAAAGATATCACGTTAATCTTCATTTTACAATTGAAAAGTCATACATATATTAAAAAAAGAGTCACAAAACTGATGTTTTGGGACATTATTTTTCGCTCTTGGGTCATGCATGATTTGGGATTGAACCCGAGCCACCCACCACACCCTTGGCTGGGTTCCTGCCACTAAAGGTGCTGAAACTACTTTGCGACCTAAAACGTAAATTTGTGCACTTTCAAAATGATTTGAAGAAAATCAACAAAATTTTTTAAACGAGGTACATGGATACCTGTTTGTGATAAATTTTTGGTCACGTCAAAGCAACTAAAAGTAATTTCCTTCTCAAAATAGTGAATATTTCTGCTGTATATTCGTCCCCTCTACTTCATAATTAAGGTCGATCCTTGTTTCTCCATAGAAAGTACTTACCTGTATAACCCATTTTGTAAATGGATCTGTAATAGCTTTCAGGATTTCAATTTCAAAGTCATTCCCCGATTCGACACCACCGACAATAGCGCCGCTCAACCTCTCTAAGTAACCAGTAATGACCTCAACTGGCAAAAGTACGAGAACTGAGAGCCAGTTAAACATGTCGTGGACGGTAGCGCCACCAAACGCTCGTCGAAACTGGTTTTTATCTTGAAGCTGACCTAACGAAACGATTGTGTTGGTTACAGATGTTCCAATGTTGGCCCCCATTACCACTGGTATAGCGACATGGACCCCGACTGTATATTAGTAAAATGCAGAGAAATGCCAAATTTTGAGACTCATTGAATATTCAGATAATCATAACGGTGCAATAATTTCTCTATGGTCTGTTAAATTGCCGTTTTAAGTCTACCTTAAGTTTGTAAAGACTTGTCTGAGGTGTTTTAAATTACCGTTCATATTTAGAAAATGATATCTATTGAAAATGAAAGCCCATGAAAGACGCAAATTCAAGATATCAGACCATTTTCCGGGGGTTTCTACATTATTACGAAATGAAGAGTGAAAGGAGAAACAAATCAAAACATTCAATCAAAAAGTACAAGGAATAAAAAGAGTGTGAACAGATGAAGCATACATAAACCAGGGTGGCAACTGCATGCATAAATGGCCATGATGAATAGGCCACACATATTTTCTCTATATGGCTTACAGGCCTAGGACAGCATTTGGCCTCTTGCATAATTAATGCGTAACTTAATAAGATGAAATCAGTCGTCCTCGAGGAGTTTATTTCTGAAATGATTTTTGTATCATATGAACATCCAGTTTGTATGGTAATAATCACTGATACTATAGAGTTAGACAAATTGAGATCCCTTTGTGGGAAGTCGTTTTACATCTGTACATGGAAACTTTCTGCTCATGCACTACTGACCTTAAAAACTGGTAATTCGATAAGAATCAATTATGTAGATATTGCTAAAGGCAGTGTTGGATTTCTTGCTGTTTTTTTCTTTCACCTTGTTAAATTTTATGTATATTAGGTATAAAATAGCATGATATGGCTTGTTACTGTATTACTGCGCAGTAAATTCATAAACTCGTGCGAGGATATTTCCATGGGCTTTAATTACTTTCGTTCGATTTCAGTTTCTTTTTGTAAGCGTACACTCTAAAAACAAAAGAGTGAAATTCACTCCAAAAAGAGTGAATTAAGAGACCACTCCTAAGGAAGAGTGAATTTCACCCGGAGTGGACTGAAAATTCATTCCAAATAGAGCGACACTTCATACACATGGAATGAAATATCTCTCTATTTGGAGTGAATTTTCACTCCAATCCGCGTGAAATCACTCTCCTTTAGGAATGGTCCCTTAACTCACTCTTTTTGGAGTGAATTTCATTCTTTTGTTTTTAGAGTGTAGTATTTTATCACTTCTTTTTCAATGATTTCACTCGTTACTGTTTTGCCTTTTTTCTATTTACTTTTTCCTCGTATTAGATTGACTGTTCTTATACTTGTTAGTTGCATAGGATTAATTCCAATAGCAATATATATTTGTAACAATTTAACAAGAATCTTAGTTGTAAAATAACAGACTTTAATAATTGCTATAAATGCACCCAAGGAATCGTGTGAACTGGGAATATAAAAAAGCGCTTACGTCACTACTCTATCGTTTATACTTCCATTTCCCATGATTCCACAGGATTCCACAGGATTAAAGTTTGTCATTGACTAGGGGATCAGGACGTGTGCACTTACATATCTCAGAAAGACGTCCAGCAATTTGAGCAGTATGAACTTCTTATCTAAATGTGAATGTTTAGTTGGGTTATTATACGTACGTACCGAGACCACTGCCAACCAAGGCCACGACAATCGAAGTCGATGTACTGGAACTTTGAACCAGTACCGTGACGAGAACACCGATCATCAGACCGGCCACAGGATTTTTTAGTAGCGAATGGTTGTTTAACACCTGTCCAGCAGCTATGCCTCCTACGAGACGAAATGCTGAACTGAGGAAGCTCAATGCACAGACGAAGAGGTAGAGACTGCCCAGAAAGATTATTAGCCGAGCAATGACCCATAAGATCTTAAAAGTTCGAGTTAACACTGAGAGTTCTATGGACAAAATTCAAACCAAAAATTGAGCATAAGTTCTAATTTTACAGCTACTTAACAAAATCTTGTCAATTGATAATAGGAAGCATGCATGATCTAGCTTACCTTGGTATGTAAACGGAAGTGGAGGAGTCCGAATTTGCTATGTTCGGATACGTCCTAATTTTATTTCCGTAAATGTAATGTATTAGGGAGATGATATCAGAAATGTGACGCTGTGTGTGTGTGTATGTGTGTGCGTGGATGTGTATGTGTGTGTGAAAGAATAAGCAATTAATGACGTCACAGATCAAAGGTCAAATTGGCTTAATTAAGTTGTTTTCTTTTCATTACTCTTTGCTTGGCAGTGTGTTTTTTAAAGAAAAACAATTAATATGTGGGGGAAGATGGGACAAATTTTAAACGAAAAGTTGCGTTTATGAGACAGAAAATATCCATATCTTAAATTATGTGCTTTATTAAAACAGAATGATTGGTAATTTAAAAATAAGGCAGTCCGGTAACTTTAGATTCTAGAAAAAAAGTTCTAATTGAAAGTCCACGTGGGCTCTTTGTACTGATGTAGAAGAGAAGAAGGCGAGTTTCGTAACGGGGACCAGTCAAGTCGCCCCCTAGCAAAGTCGCCCTTGACAAAGTCGCCCCTGGGCCAAAAAAGTCTCCCCTTAACAAAGTAGCCCCTTAAAAACTCGTCTCCTGACAAAGTCGTCCGGACAAAGTTGCCCAGGCTCAGTTCAATAAAGTTGCCCCAGGCAAAATTATATTTCAGAAGGATTCAATAAAGACAATACTAATATATAAAAAGATAATCGTTCTATGTTCATGCATCAGTATGTACTATACTTACGTATGTCACGGTCATCTTACAGTACGTACGTATGAAATAATCACATAATATGCTCACGTACCTACTGTGCGCTTCTTACGTACGTACGTTTTTCCCACATTTTGTACGAAACTGATCTGATATACCGATAGCTAGTTCGAGCGTTAATTAACCTGAACTTTTTACAGAACTGTCGGCAAATTTACTCCTTTAATTAAACGTTAAGTAACATTTGGTATTAAAATTACAGGACTTTTTTTTCAAACTTGAAAAAAAAACCTTGAAAATCTTTTACAAGATGTTAGTTTCAAAAACACTGACCAAAAGGTGATGATGACGTCAAATCAGCAACAGAACTGCGTAGGGCACTTGATAAGAGCTAATTAACACGGTGATATTCTGGTCTTTTATTGTTGTCTTTACTTAATTATTGATGGAATCTTACGGGGACGACTTTATTGGACTGAGGGGGCGACTTTGTAGAGGGGCGACTTTGCCGAGGGGTGACTTTATCAGCGGGCGACTTTGTCAAGACTGAGGCGAGTTTGTAAGGGGCGAGTTTGCTAGGGGCGACTTGACTGGTAACCTTTGTAACATGTGGAATTTTTCGCTATCTTCAACGTCTTGCTAGGTGTTACTTTCACTGTCTCGGGAAAAAGGCCCGAATTCGTCCCTGTATTATTTGCATGCTTATTTGAACAGAAGGCACTTTAAATCCTTTTTTCATGTAGTCCTTATGAATTGACATCGCGCGATTTTGAGGGCACAATGAATGAAGCACATGACACTCACGACGTAGCCTACTAGTCTTCGCGCTCGCGCATAGTAGACTTAGGTGCGTATCCGATCAGTGCACAACTCAGCTCTTTGCATTGGTTGGCAGGTGCGTAGCTAGGGATTGTGGCACCCGGGGCAAGAAACGAAATTGCTACCCCTGCCTACCCCATCTTCCTGGGGGCGGGGTTTGTAATGCGCGGCAGGACTGTGGCGCTCCGCTTACGCTACGCCCCTGCCAACCAATGCAAAACAGCTGATTTGTGCACTGATCGGATACGCACCTAAGCGTACAAGAAAATTTTTGGCTTTACAAATCCCTAAGATGGCCGGAAACGGCACTTCCCGAGTGTTTTAAGCTGCATGTACCCAGCCTTAAAATATGGGTTCCTGTGAAATCTGTGGTTTAATTGCCATTTTCGTTCATTTGCCCTTCTCTTGTTTAGACTGGCACTTAATTGTGTCAATATTACTCAGGCGCGTAGCCAGGAATTTGTCAAGGGGCGGAGTAGAAGTTTATTCGAGGGATCGAAGCGACCGAGCCCGAGCGCATTCGCGTGCGAGGGGGGAGGGTGTGGGAGGGGTGTGTGAAAATTTTGTTTTTTATGTGAAAATATGTGATTTGGTGCATAATTTATACGGTATTTTGTATACATAAGGAGACATATTATTATGTATTTTATGATTCAGAACTATTTTGTAGGAATAACCATGTAAATACGTACATATTGCTGGCAAATAATTTATCATTCTACTAGTATGCAGAATCACATAACAGCTTCAAATAATTGCAAGGTGTTGGTTTTGTACATAGGCCTACCATTAGATACCATGTGTGCCTGATATGGTAGGCCTACAATTTGTTCCATGTATGCTGTCAGTGTTCTAATGGGTTGGCGCGGAGCGCGAGAAAATTTTGGTCCAAAATGCCTCCCAGATCGCTGGAAATGGCACTTCCCAGGCCTATTTACAGCACATAAATAGGTGAAACACTAGTAATATTGTGGTAAAAACAAAAAATTCTAAAATTTTGCTAAGGGAGGGGGGGCTGCGCCTTCGCCCCCTTGGTTACGCGCCTGATATTACTAAATTATTTTATGAAAAGATGAAATTGCTATATCAATATCATACTCATGGCAAATTGTAGGTCCAACATTTTTTTAAGTGATCTCGATTTGGCGCCCCCTAGAGGTGGCGCCCGGGGCAACTTGCCCCCCAGCTACGCTACTGTTGGTTGGTGGCAAGAAAACGCATTTGCCTTATGGGGCGCACTTTCTGTTGTGTAATGCCATATGCCTAGGGTCTTTTAGGGCAGTATCTGTGGTGGGAGTATTTTACCAGACGCAGTGTTAGTAAAGCTAATTTTATATTTTCATCTTGTATCAAGATTTCGTATATCTGCCGAAAATCGACCCGAGCAGATATATATCTAGCCAAAGAGGCATCTAATACCATCTCCCTGGTCTAGTTAAGATACATCAGTCTCAATTCACATCAGTAATAACTTCTAAAAATTCAGGTATGGATTAGATATCGAATCAATATCTTACGTATATCGAATGAAATTTTGATTCATAACTGGATGTTGATTAAAATAAAGAACTCAACCATGTATACTGGCATGAATTTCTTTGGGGAAATGTTACCGTAATTGTTCGGTAACTTGCCACCGTCAGCGCCAAGTGTAAGCCTATTATGTGTTCCTGATGTCATGTTTTCGGTAAAATTACCACCCCTAGTTAGTTAGTTGTCTCTTCTATACATGATTCCAAGTTGTTAAAATTTAACCTACCATGCCATGCTGGTCCTTCCTCCAGTTCCGGCAGGACAGCTTTCCAAGCATCTTCCTCTTCCTCTTTCTTGGTTTTTGGGGTATGTCTATAAGACGCCTGGTTGGATTTAAATATTTAACACTAGCCATTACTTATGTTGTCCCAATTGTGTTGCTATAAATCACTTGAGCACGCAGCCAATACAAAGCTGAAGTTTCAGTTTTATCAAAACTACATCTTCGCACTTCTTCAGTCGTAATTCTGAGTAAACGTCTACTTTTTGCTGCTTCAAGGATGTACCCTTAAATGTGTGACCGGAGTTGCTCCAGAAAGAAATCAAATTAGCGTATTTTTAACCAGATCTTGATATAAATTTGCAAAATGAACATTCACAGAACAAAGAATTATACAAACTATTAAGTCCAGATCTAAGAAGCTAACTTTGTAAACTTGGCCAGGGAACATCGGTCTGAAGCTTACAGGTGGACCTTAAATTAAACGTAAGATTTAGGAAAGCTGAGTAGGGTTAATATATTATGAGAAATATTCCCACAGGCATGAATTGCACCTTTTAGTTGGCTTTACAAGCGCCGGTCTTTCAAAGTGATTACTTAGCAAATGCGTTTGGCTCTGAAAGACATTAACTTCTGTGTACCATGTAAACAATAAAGTACATGGTGATCTCGTTCCTTGCCGGTTGTGTGGTGAGTTATCTTACTTCTTCCGATCTTAGATTTATCCTTATAGTGTGCCTTAAAGTCTAAAGTTACAAATATATTTGTCACAAAAAATGGAAAATGTATCCCTATAGGTCTAATATCCATCTTCACAAGACATTCTTATACGGAGAACGGAGATGAAAAATGTTGAAGAGTAATTGAAAATGGTTAATTACTCAATAGTTTGTGATGTTATTTATGTGCTACTCATTGTACATTCTTTTCAATTGCTTTCATTAAAGTCACTGCACCTTGAATCAAATGTGATCACTTTTTCATTGATATAGAGTGACTTAAACATACAAGAGCTATCCTCACAACATGTTTTGCAGGGGGGGGGGGGACTAAATTTTTTTCAAAGTTTCAACATTAACATTTTGATTTCAAAATGAAACAAAAGCATCCATGTGAGTTGTTCAACAAGGACATCACAAACTAATGCTCAAACGACTTCTTCAAATTGAGTGAAAACACTTCACTTTAACAACCAAAAAAGCCACGAAAATAATATCCCGACCAATGGCACTCATTGTTCAATGTCTTTAATACATATTCTGGTTTCGGGCTGTAGGTATACTTTAATCATGCCCGGCCATTGAGAGCCAACAGCTTCTCAACAATGGGGAAGTATATACGTGAAGCCGTAAAGACATGGGGAAAATGTGGATCCTACATATTCTGTGGTGTAATCGGAAGTAATTTTTCACTCCCTTATTTAGTTGGCATCACCTTCGATTACAAATGTTTATGTGTGAAAATGGCTGTTTAATAAATTTCGAATTTGATGTACTGGATCAGCTTCTGTAAGGTGTGGAATCGAGCACATACCGCATTAAACATGTTTTTACGAAAGTTTTTGAAAAAGTGGGAGGGGGAACAAACCATATATTCCCTACTTTCAGAAATTGATAGACTTGTCTCCCCTCTCACACCTGTTAACTGTCGCCCATGACTTTAATTGTAGACACCGACATTTTTAAGGCAACTTTTTCTCTCGCCTTTTATGTCAGACAATATTGTTCATTTCAGCATACAGGCACAAATTAAGTGTTTTGAAGCCTAAGGCACTAGATCTACCATAGTTTGAACTAGTCTGAAGGTAAACATTCCTCTGCATTTGTCTGTGGTATCTTTGTTGGCCTCAGCTTTCTTCGTACTTGTCCTACATGTAGTTCGTAGGCCCTAGACACCCACCTTGCTCACAGTGTCCATTAGGTAATCCGAGCTTGTCAACTTTTATTTCTTGAACGAAAATATCTTGCAATTAGTTTCAGAATTTTGTTCCAAATCAGGGTTTCGGCTTCAACCGGAAAGCCAAAAGGCTTAGCGATTCATTGCTCTTTGAAACTATTTTTAAGTACATTTGCTTTCCGGATATTCAAATTGACACGGTTTGATCACCAAGTGCTTCTTATGAAGTCCTGTTAGCTACCCCCACTCCAAAAGAAAACCTATAATTTCTCTCAAAAGGAATTACAACCCTGAATTGATTCAAGACTTAATGGAAGGCCATCAGAAAGAAGTACAACTATGAGAGCACTTAACCTCCAACGACCTCAGATAGTCATTGACCTCTACCAAAAACAATAAGGTTTCTTTTTTACTCATTATAGTGCATTCACATGCTAATAATGAAAAGTATCTATGCCCCTATCTTGAGATATCATATTTCAAAGCTTTTGACATTTGTGACCTTATATGACCTCTGATCTTCTTTTAAACAGCAATATATTTCATTTCAATGCGAAATTCTTACATGCCAGGTATAAAAACTGTCCATCTTTGCTGTCTTGAGATATACAATTTCCAAGGTTTTCGTGTCTGGTGATCCCTGATAATATTTGATCTCTTCTGAAAACCGCAGGGTTTATCTTCCTACTTTAAGCTATCAACATGTCAAGTATGAAAGTATTCACCCTTCCTACCTTGAGATGTCGTGTTTACAAGATTTCGGAATTTTTACCTCTAGTGACCGCACATGACATCTGACATCCAACAAAAGGAACAGGGCTTTTTGTATCAATACGATGAACCATTGTACCAGGGGCGTCGATTTGGGGGGGGGGCGGGGGACATTTCCCCTCCACTTTTTTGAGAGGAGGGTACACTAACACATTGGTCCTCCCCCACTTTTTGTCACCTGAAACTAAAAAGTGAGGTAACTAAAACACTACATGTAGGCGAGTCGTGGTGAAGACATAAATATGCTCAGAATGTAATCCACGTAGCTCTTTATCAGGTCTGTAGGCAGTAAGTTCTGTCACAATTCTTTCTATAACTTCAAAAAATTTTGGCGCGCTGCTCGCGCTTTCATCTTCAGTTCTATCTAGCTGTGACGCCCGTCATTTCTAATACATTAGATTTATTCAACGTTAAAAGTTCCACAAATACTGTAGTCGTGATTCTAGAGGAAAACGAAAGTGCAACGTTGCGAAGTTCTAACCTCTTTTCCCTATCTTTTGGAAGATTCTTGGCCCCATCAGATTTCTTGGTTTGCTCTTAAGTAGGGCAGATTCTCTATTAAAAACCCACCCTTTTCAACTTTTCTTAATGAAAACAAAATTATTAAATCTTTTTCGATATAACCCTAATTTTTTCGGCGCGCTTCGCGCGCCTTATATTTTGTGGTCAACAACATTTCGGCAACCCATTGCATCCTTCAGGGCTTAGAGTAGCTGGCCATAGTCAGGGCGCTTGGCCCCCATGTTGGCAAATCAAAGCACCACCCCTGGCTGAGCCTGCATGCAGTTTTTCCTTTGGATAATGAAGTATAACCCCAATTTTCATAGTAACCCCTGGGTACCCTCCTCTTATAGACCCCTCACCAGAACAGGGTAGAAGTTTTAGGTCAGATTTCCTCCCCCCCCCCCCACTAAAAAAATCAAATCGACGCCCCTGCCATGTACAAAGTGCGAAAACTATCCATCATCATTCCTAATTTGAGGTATCGCGATTACAAACTAAGCGTCATAAAGATACACATAGGCCTACACAACCCATTTCTCTTGAATGGGTTCCTTTTCCCTGGGTAAGGAATCAAAAAGGGTTAGGGTTAAGCCATCAAGGTCAATGACAAATGACTTCTTATGAATTATGACAAAAATTAGGACTTCGGTTTTGAAATGTGTACCAAATTTTGACATTATTGTGGTAATGGACTACTTTCTGCAGAAAAATGAGGGGAACGACTCCATGCACTGAGTGCTGGAATTTATTATGCTCAATCCGTTTGGTCATGCTGTGAGTCTACTTAAGGAGAGTACGGATTCAGATCGATACTGGTATGTAACATCAACTCTTGACTTCATTCCTTTTACGACACAAAATACCACAAATGTTGAATCTGGCAATGAAATGGTAAAGTAATTATTTTGCAAGTTTGGCCTGACTAATCAAATTTCTCAATGGTTGATGACACATTTGTCTACTGTTTTTGACTATTAACTATCCTAACATCCGAGGTTCTGCAAGAGTTTAACGTCATCTGCAGTGTACTAAAGAAAACATGTTTGTGAACTATTGATATACTGTGCAATAAGGTACCTAAAGAAACCTACTACTTTGTATCACAAATTAACTGAAATAAACCTTTTTGTTTTGTATTACACTGAACTGAATTTATAAATTAAATGTGAAAATGTGTACTTACCATTTTCGAGGCTAATATCCCTCCGTTTGCGTCCAGATGAAACACTTTTCCAATAAAGTGATCAACAGTACCTGGCTGCGATTAGATACCAAAAGGCAACAATGATCTTTAACACTTATAGTTGAAAGATATAACTATCCTAAATATCGCTCCTCCCTAAAATCCAAAACTGAAAAAAAAATCTTACCATGGTCCGCTATGATAATTATGGCAAGGACACTTCTGCAAACTGATTGGTCGATCGTGTTTTAAAGCCGAGTGCACGTGCGAACTTTGCGACTGTGGCTACCAGTACTACTTTTGACGGATAAAAGATCACGTGGGAATTTATTTAAGCCTAACAATGGGTGGATCGCATAGTTGGCTGACTTCCCAAGTTGAAGTCTTCTTTGCTCCCATTTTCAATAGCTGTTGAGACTACAGAAGAACGGAACGTGACATACGACACAACTTGAATATAACATATATATATACTTTATGTTGTAAAATTGGAATGAGCTGACACAACAAATTTGATGATGATTTTCAGGTGCGTAGCCACGGGTGGGTTGGGTGATTGAGAAGATCAACCTCCAGGATAAATTCCAGTTCAATAACTGGAAATTTGTGAGTGCGCAATTTATCAGTGCGCAACTCTGCTCTTGAAGTATTAAGTGTAAATAATGCAAAATATGCCTTGCATTGGCATGGAATTATTATAACTAACTTCATATCCCCTTTTCACCACCGCCGGCATAGAAGCTGCGGAACTTGGGGTGCCTGGCATGCCCCGGTCCCCTTGTTGGGAAATTTCTGTCACCTCCCATAGTCGGTTTACTTATTTTAGCTTCCAAAAGGGTCATTTTTGAGATAAAACCCAAAAATTTTGGTAGGCTTTGCCCACTATTCCTCAGATCCGAGTTGTTCCTTATAGCTAAATATAGTAAAAACCTTTTCATGAAAAACTTAATAAGCAGAAAACATAGATTTATGTAAATGTCCGGAGTTTTTTCTCATTCGCTAAACCTAGTTAATATGTTCTCTTTCGTCCGTCGTGCGGTACGGCTAGTGATCCGAGGAGGGAAGTACAATGTAAGTTATGCCCGATAGGGCCCAACTGCCCGGGTAATTAGCCTTCATAAGCTTAAAATAAGTAAAAATTCTTTTTAGTGTAGGCTTACCTGAAAAAATTTCCGCACGGTTCGCGCGCTTTGCAATTTCCCAGTTTAGATTCCGGGAAAAACATTAAATCAGAGGGGAACTATGTTCCTCTAGTATATACAAATTTTATGCAATATATGCCCGCAATGGCATGGTATAGTACACGTTTTCTTCAAGTCCCCCTTAACCAACCAATTTGACCGCATCGGGGCTGTCGGGGCCTCCGGTTGATGCCCCCTCCGTCGGGGAGTCTGCCCCGTCGGGCAAATCCTGGCGCCACCCACGTTCCTAATTACGGAGAAACATTCTGACGCAGACCTTTGAACCTCACACTAGTGTTGAGTGCTTGGTGGTCCGTCGATGTCTCTGTCATCATTGGGCTAGTGTAGTCTGAACCCCTCCCCACGCAGCGTTTGTAAAAAGTATTTTTCTTTGAGGGAAATGTGATGTATCCGTAGACCAGATTGTGTTCCAGTCTAGGTACTTTCTCTGTACAAAATATATTCAATAACAAAAGTGATCATACTTCCACTATGACATCCAAATGGTTGATTATCCTTTGCCGAAAGACGATGATGACTGTGTATAACTAGTAGCTTTGATTACGTAGTTTCAAGCGAAGTGCCTTCAAAACTTTTGAATCAGTATTTTCTATGTAAATATACTCTAACCACTCTGCCAGACATTGAAAGCTGTTCCCTCATCTAGAGCGGCGTAAATATGTTTTTCCTTTGTCAACATAAGATACTGCAGATCATGCAGCCCCCGGGACCCACCAGCCTGCTACTTGGAAGGTTTAAATAATTAAAGTTTACTAATATTTTTAATGTTTATATTGCTGTATTCACCAGTTTACCGAGAACTTGGGACAAATGATTGCCAGTTACGTTGTAGGACTTGCTAATAGTCTAATTACTAGATATGCAAACCGGTTTGCCTTTGCTTATCTTTATCGATATCCATTGAATATTGCTTTTTCTAGCTTGTGAAATCGAAGGGCTAAAATGCAGAATATCTTCACTGATTCAGAGAAAAATCTCTTTCTATGTTTAACATGAATGAAATGAACAATTTTAGGGCTGATGTAAACAGTTGTTGATAATTACTTAGTGTATGTCTTTCCTTCTACTATATCACACAGCGTGACTCCAGCATCTCCAATGTATTAACACACGTATGGTATAGTACGACAGTCTATTCAGGGAGCTGCTGAGTTCCATGGTCTTACTCTACTATTGGATTGTTCAAATGACCCTACCTTGGAGTGGGTGTGATCCATATATCTCAGGTAGAGGAAACGAGTTGGAATCTTGTAGAAGATGCTATTATTTTAGCTCAAAGATGCTACTTTAGTTCCCAGGCTTTCGTTAGTTTAGCCGTGGTTGCCACTTATACAAAGGACAGTCGTACCTACTATGTCTTTATCGATAGGTTTTATCCTCGGACGGTAAATTTCATTTTTTTTAAAGTTACCAGTAGCAGTGTTATACATTTTAAAGTTACTCCATTGTTTTTTCTAAAATTGCAACTTTGCTGATAATGGTTTACAGGACAGGATATTGCTCAGTGCTATTTTAAGTTGTTACTGGTCGATCTAATGTATTCCCATTCTTTTACATGTAAGTGACCCAAATTTTTCTTGAGTGGTCTGAGGCAGTGATGTAAGCCAGATGCATAGAAAGATGAATTCCCAGGCACCTGTTTTCTTCTCAAGGGATGCCTCAATATCGTTCAGCTCTTTAGTAAATTTGTACTACTGCTGGTAGTTTAATATTACTACAGCTTTCTCTTTCAAATGATCTAGAAAGGGAGAGTTTGAAAAAAATATTTAACAACTGTTAATCATTAGGTTGCTGACATTCTTCACAGTTTCAAGTCAACATGTATTGGTCTCTTTCTTAACATCAGGGAATTAGACATCCGACTATTCCATAATGGTTTAGTTGATGGTCGAATTCCACCCAACCAGTGCTGGAGCAAGGGATTTCGGTCAGAGGGGCTTTGAAGTAGATAAATACTACATGACTCAATACGGTAAAACCCCCAAAAGGGCCCCGACATGCGATTTGAGTCTGTCAGGGGCGATCGGAGCCACTGACCCCCTCCATACTGAACCATACAGTGGGTGATAAGTAATCTTCTTGCAGTTGCATGTTTTGGTTCAAAGACTCACTTCCATATAACTCAACGTGGTGCATGGATACTTATTTGGAAAGTTTATTTGTGACGACTTGCATTTTGTAGCCCACTGAGTTAAACAACAACCTGTAAGAATTTTTTTTTACATTTTAACAGTCACGTACACAGAAGTGCAAAGTAATTGTGGTAGGCCTTTTATGGAAATGAAACCTTCACGGTCCATCATCTTATTTCGCCATTTGGCATTGGCCGTAAAAAAAAAAAACTTCAAAAGAATCTAGCTTTAATGCTGAACAATCTAGGACAATGTACTAATACTTTAAACGCGTTCAACCGTTCTAAGTCAATGCTTTGTTCGAAACATTTTTTAAATTGGGAGGTGGGGGAACAAAAGCGAATCTAGGCACAACGTTTTTTTTTTTAATTTCCAGCCTGGTAAAGCCTTGAACTTGGTTGTCCTTACTTAAAATTGCTTTGAAGAAATTGTCGTGAATGCAGTAGTAGCTATACATTGCCAACGATTGAGATATCGCAAAAGAAGCATACCGTTGGATGGAATGTGAATGAAATAACTCATAGGCGTAGGAGGCTCTTCGGGATTGAGGCTGAACGTTGTCTCAACGGCAGTCCTAGGGAAGGGTCTAAGGGTAGGTGGCGTCCTTAAGAAAATGTTTGAATATTTGAGGGTCTTTACATGCAAGTTGGTGCAATATTTGAGAAAATTACAGCATTTTAACAGAGGAAACGCCTTTTCTTCGTTGGTTTTATTTGGGGGCGGTTGAAACAAGCTTCCTCCATTACCATTTTGAAAAAGGTGGGGGGAGGGGGTAAAGCACCGCCCTATGCCTATGATTAAAATGCTGAAAGGAGGGAGGAACAAAGAAATTGAGGAGTTGGATTAAATATAATGTCATTAAGCACATTGTTCTTAATTAAAGAGACGTAGCTTCATTGAGGTGAGGAAATAGGATCAAAATATGGAAATAGTACATGTTTTAACGACTTTGACACATTCATGCTTTCATTAAAGTAAGTAGGAGGAAGTGTTGACATATATCTGTCCTAATCCCTAAATCGGGCCAGTAGCCACGGGGGGGGGGCATTTCGGTGCAATGCCCCATCCAAAAAATATTTCTGCCCCGCCAGATGAAAATTGAAACTGCATAATAATGAACTTATGCGCCGGCACGGGGGGGGCATGGGGGGTGTGTCCCCCAATCGAAAAATTCTGAAAATTTTAAAGTGATCCCAAAGGCGTTTAAGCTATAGATTCTGTAGGGGGTGGGGTGAGGTGTGTTTTCGACCGAGTGATGGATCTATTGTAATCATTTGCTTTCACAAATGTTTCTCAAACTATCAGAATTTTCGCAAATCCTTCGCAAACTATCAAAATTTTCACTTCAAACCTTACCACAATGTTGTTCTAATTATCAATATCTTCCGATAGCAACTCCCAGAGAAGCGCAGCAGCAAAAGTCCAAAGGGTGTTTACAAATTACCGGTTGAAAGACTGGCTTTTTGAGTGGCATGTAGGTTTGTTCGGCAATTGAAAGTGTCTCTATGTTGGTTGCAGGTTTTGGAAATGTTATATAAAGAAAAATTTCGGGGCTCTACGCCTGCATGCCACACGGTTTGTACTCCATCTCATGACAATTATGAAGGTAATAATAAATGGTACCGGTCCTATTCTAATCACAACTTCAAAAGACAGAGCCAACCATCTGCAGGGGCCTTGCATCAGTATGGTATCTTTCAATCTGATTTGTAGCATGATGTGGAGCTAGTTAGATGGGGTTTTACGGCTCGGTTTCTAACCAATGAAGGTTGGAACTTGAACGTATGTATATGCCGTAATATATTTTTCAGAAAATTTTACCGAACGTTATGGGTATAGATGGTTTCTGTTAATACACTTACGACGAAACAGCATTCTGAAACGAGCTTGATAAACCCTCACCCTTTTTGTCATACCTAACAGGGAGGTCTAATATCACCTTCCTGCACCTCTCCCTCCCGCCCATTCCCCATTGCTGGAAGCTGTTCGTCTGGATTTTCGTTCAAAATTAGTAAAAATACGATAGTTGTAAAGTGCTCGGCATCATATTCTGTATTATCATTTGTATGTCAGGTAATAAGCATTCAGCGGCGTATTCAGGGGGCCATTCGGCCATTAGCCTTCCTTACTGATGCCGTTTTTTAGTACCTAATATACGTAAAAAAAATTTTAACAGAAAATTTTACTTCAGTCTCAAAGGTATCATATGTGGCACCAGATTGCATGTAAGGAAACCTATTTTTTCAAAACTTTTTAAAGATGAGAGGGGCCATCCCTCCCCTTAGACCCCTCCCCAGGCCGGCAATCACACGACATACAATATGGCAACCCGTTAGAAAAATCCTGGCTACGCCACTGATTCAAAGCTTCCGGGAGCCCTATCTGCCTATATAGGTATCTGCCAGCCTTAGATGCCCTTTTAAATTGCAAAATGAAGCAAAGGGAAATTTGGGTAACAGTCAAAGAATGTTTCTGTGGACTCCACGCACGTATTTGGGGGTAAAAGCTATCCCGAATAGAAGGCAGTACAGTAGCCAAAAAAGAGGGGGAGCTTCAGGAGATTTGTTGACAACATATTTTTCTCTTAGACAGCATAGTCTCCTTTCTCCCAACCAAAAATTAGATTTCACTAAATTATGGACATTTTCCAGTCATGTATGATCAGCTTCGAAAATAGCCCAAAGATAGCACCATTTTGCATCTTATCATCCTTAAATTAACAAAAATTTATCAAAGGGGAGGGGACATCCCCTCCCCGTACATCCCTTCGATAGTAGGGTACCTTTATGTAGGGACAAATGAAGGTTCCCCCACTGCTGTACAAAAACGCAGGGCACATAAAAAGGGTGCAATTTACGCAAACATGGGAGTTTAATTGAGGTAAAATTACAACATCATCGGTGGTGCCCCCAATCACCAAAGCTGGCGGCGCACTGATAATTAAAAATTAATAAATTAGGAGAAAATTGTATACCCCCTCAGTCACAACACTTGCCCCTTGAAAATGTAAAGTTGGCTACGGGCCCGCCCAAAATACATATACAGAAGCCCGTGACTAGGTCACATTCTGTCCCTATGGTTGCGATGCAAAAAGATCTGCCTCATAGTCATTTTACAGATAATGAGGAAACATCAGAGGGGGGGGGGATCAAAGAAAGGGCCAAAATGTAAATCCAATTCCGCAACCACATCTTCGTATCTTGTTTGGAGGTTGCAATATCATCATCCCAATGTTTCACGAAAAAGCTGTCACGTTCTTCATCTACGGTCTGTGACAAGCCTTTTGATTTTAAAGGTATTTTATTTTCTTTACCCCTTTTATTATTTCACAGCCTCTTTTCATACGATGCAAAACAGTGAAGGCAGCAGCCTTGAATATTTGCAATAATAGCAGTATTTTAAATTAAGCATCTTTAGCATGCAGGGAAATTTTAAAAGGATTTTAGCAAAAAAAGAACATTGAATATCAATGTAGTCAACTGTTCATGTTTCATAATCTAAGGCTGCGTTAGGTAACCTTTCCCGAACATGACACAATTAAGATCTTGTTACCCAGCCACTGTCAAAGAGGCTATGCCACTCCACACAAACCATGTTTTGATATGAATGTGTTAAGGCAGGGGTTCTCAAGTGACTGGGGGCTGCCGGCAGGGTTTACGCAAATTAAGAAATAATTGAAGAAACCAGCAGGGGCAGCAGGGGCTCAAATGTAAGGAGAGGGGGAAGCTCATACCGAAAATTAATCGAGAGTAAACAATGAAGGATCTTTTAGAGGACCTCGAATGATGGTAGTTGTCGAAGTCAGAAATTTAAACATTCCAAACGCCATAGCTTGGAGTAAATCAATAAATTTTTCAACACCAATCTTCGTCCCGGGTTGCTAGGATAAATAAATATATTTTATTCAAGGGGCTTAGGATTGCAAGAAGTCTCGGTTTAGAACACAAATTATCTGTCATTTAAACTTTGGGCTCCTCTATTCTGCAAAGGGGTCGTTCACATACGTAGCGGTTTCACAATGGCTTGTGGGACAACGCTTCTAAACCTTCTAAACGTTCACACCAAACATTGTATAGCGATGCTCATAAAAAATTAAAGAAATTGAATGACAGCCACCTCCACAGAAGGGGGACGACTTGAAATATTTTACAATGGACTTTGTATCGACAGAAGCTTTTTTTAGTTGCAAATACGTTAGTACGATTAACTTGGACTGTGCTAAAGGGACGTTGAACCGTAGCGACCCTGTCCTTTCTGTACAGCGTTATTCACCACTTTGTGGCTATACATCTTAATTGCTGCATTACAAATCTTGATAGAGAGCAAATCCTCCACACGGAGGACCCCACAGCAAGGAAGGACTGCTACATATTTGTTTTGTACAGGTCTAGGACTGAGTTGATTTGCTTGCCTTCTACATCATCAGAGGGGCCCAAACCGTAGACGTTTTCAGATCCAAACTGAATCATTCAAACCTGCTTAAATTTAAGGCCCCTGCACAAACTTATCTGGTAGTTTCCTCGCTAGCCTACACAAGTATGTACAACCGAATGAGAACTGCCTGAAGAATGACCCAGAATCAGACCAAATTAAATTCTCTTTTGCATTCAGAGTAGGCCTATTTCCGTTCTGAACGGTCCGGTTAGGTCAATGTTCTTCTCCATTCCTGAAACGGTCTCATGACCTACTGAATAAAAGTTGCTGAACCAATGTTCAGTGGGTCGTGGTCCATAGGTTGTTAACCGTCTATCCCGAGAACAATGAGATGATTACAGATGTCTGAGGTAAGTAGTGTCATAACTAGGCTTTTGTTGCGCTTCTTATAATGAAGACGTGTGATGGGTATTCTTTTCCTGTACTTGTTCCAGATGTGACCTTCAAAGCATAATGTAGAAAACAATCATTGGCAAGTAAGAATATTACTAAATCACCATTTTGTCATTGATACTCAGCCATCAAATATGTGAAGATAATAATTCTTGAAGCTATACCAGTGACTCTAGTCATGTACTTAATGCCACAAACATTCTGCGGTAACAGAATGAATTCGTTTTTCGTCATCTGGGCCCTGTTTCGTAAACGGGTAAGATCGATCTTAAGATTGATTTCAATAGGAAGATTGATCTTAACTCTTTATGAAACAGGGCCCTGATCAATTCAGCATTAGGTCTCATTATTCAAACAACAACCTGGAATAAAGTAAATTATTACTTGGAATAAAGTAAATTATTACTTCAAACTTAATGCAGTTAAAATGAAACTTATTTTATTCAAAGGTTTGAATAGACAATTCTGGTTCCGTGCCCGATGGGTCCCATTCCGGTTATTTGAACCTGCTGTTTATGATTGTAACCTGACTCCTTGTTAACAAAATAATGTTAAGAACTGTATGGACACTTTTTAAAAGAATTATACTCACACAATCCGAAGCCAATATTCACCCGATATTAATGCATTAAAAATTTAAGTCTTATAACACTCGACAGGCTCATGCCAAGTTTCCAATAGGAATAAATATTGATGGTAGAGGGGGTAGGCCTTATGCCTCCCCATTCTGTCCTAGTCAGTGCCATAGCCGGATGCTGTTGCTTGTTATGCAAGTCATTTGTCTCTCTGGCAAGGTTCCCTCCTTTTGGGAAGTGTTTAGTGAATTCGAGGAAAGCTTACTTTTCGTATCGGTTGGTATCATCAGCCAAGGCTCAACGTTATAAACGGAACTGTTCTTCAATAATCATTCGTTAAACTACTGTCAAGATCGATGGGGTTAATATTTCATTGTTATACTGCACTATTTTCTTTAAATTTTGAGGTTCTCAGAACTCTTTTATCGAAAGGTTAGTCACCCACCAGTATGACGTGAACTGTCTTTGGATGTTCTTTTAGGACTGATTTGACGGAAACAGAATCATTCAGGCATAACATGCGGTCACCTTTCCAATTCGCATATTCTTGTAATTTTGCAGATAATTGTGTATTTTTTCTACAGACAATGTGTCATACACTCCATACTAAGAGAATGAATCATTCCTAATGTTATCCTATGGCAAGATGTCGCCACCGTTACTTAAAAGGACGGAATTTCCATGTCTAAACTTTGCCAGAGAATGAATCTCACAAATAGTGTACTGATTTTTATCGAGAATGGATGTGGTAACGTTACAAGAAACACAGCATGAAAATAATCGAATGAGTGGTATGACTGACACTGAAAACTTGTGTCGTGGAATAACATGGAAACGTTTAACAGGGTAATTAAACGGTACATAATTAAAAAAGAAAATCTAATAAGATGGGCTACTGGTACTTAAGAGGAACTCTTCTGCACCCAACAGAGTAATGACACAACAAATTCAGTATGTAAACTCAGAGATTCCTATAATTACATCTTGGTGTTAACTTACAAACTTGACCGAAAGTTCATGGAAGTCTAATACCGGCATAACCGGGGTATGGGAACGACTGTTTCCGCCTGTTTCCGGTATGGTTAAAACAAATTGCATCACACTGGAACATTTTGTGTAATTTTGTATGGAGACATTTTACATTAAGTGTAAATTAAAAGTACTTCGTTAGCTGTGTTGTTGGTGATCATGCCTTCATTAACCAGACGTCAAACGATACGGAGTAACAGCAACCAAATCAATATCTTAATTAAGTCCAATTAGGGTCGGCGAAGAAATTGTCCCATTTGTTCCCGTTAATCAATTTTTCAAGCAAAAAATGAAGATTTTGTCGTAGATGAGCGTTTTTTTAGAAACGAGCACCAACAGCCCTTCTCCTTTACTATTTCTATGATGGGTGGTTGGTTTACTAACAGGGACAGCCTACTGCACGTTACAATAGTCAACAGGTCAATATATGGGCTACAAATCTATTGCCTTCAAGATGTGGGCTAAGACAACTATGTGAGTTTGCATCTCAGCTGGAAATACAACAGTACACCCCGAATATGTGACCTACTTTCTATCTTTTTTCTCTTCATTCATCTCTCTTCTTCCCTTTCCTACTTTTGTATTTTGCAAGGGTAGACTACCAAGCCCTACTCCCACTCTAGCTACGGCTACTGTTGATGTTGTTGAACGAAGTCGCTATAAATTGTAATACGTGTTACTCAAACTGGGGATCCAGTCATGTATTACTTTCTCGCAAGTGGACGAATGGTTGCTAGGACAGAAGCAGGAATCACATCGACGCTTACAGTGACTTTGAAAATTGACGAAGAAATTCATCCATAACCTTCGTGATAGGACGGGTCCTGGGAGGAATTTGCAATGTATTTCAGGGTAACCCGCCAATTTGAATATCACAAATGCCATCATGCGACATAAGTAATCCTATAAGGAGACGTCAGTACCTCAAGTTAGAGGGTTCGAAGAACAAGCATGCAAGCTTTCCTCACGTATAGAAGAATAAGAACATTATTTATTTGAAATAACCTTCGAATGGAATAGCCAAAAGTACCGAACCAACTGGGTATCAGTTACGGTTTTCTGGACAATACTACATATTCATCTCACATTGTAAGCAAAAGGTATGCAATGAATATATATATATATATATATATATATATATATATTTATATTACAATGCCGAAAAGATGAATCCAAATGGTCAAATTCCCATATTCACAGGATATTCTTGAACTGAGAAATAAAATGTCGAAGCTTATTCACTCAACTTAAAATGGTAGATAGTAAAATGGTTGGGACGTCATTTTTGTACTACTGAAATTACCGTCTTTGTTTTTCTTTATCTTTTTCGACAGCCACTCCACCTTTTGCCAGAAGTAATCACCATGTAACTGTTAAAAGGTGACCTGGTTATCTGGTATACGAGGTCTCCCCGTACAATATGCTGTGCAAGCAGGTAATGTGAGTTGCAAGGAAGACATCACAAAGTATTGCTCAATTGAGCATGTCAAATTAAGTGAGCAGACTTCAGCATTGTTTATACAAGCACCAGATTACGTTATGCAAAGGGAAGTTGGATGGATGAGAGATCTTCCAATCTTATATATATATATATATATATATACATACATATATATATA